>CM017193.1:31637645-31817645 GCA_004837865.1 Musa balbisiana | reverse complement strand
TTTTTATATAAAAGTATTATTTATGTTTGATGAATATTGTTTGTTACTCATATCCCTATGTTTTATGTACCTACTAATGTGGCTTGAGATAATAGACTTATGAGATTTTATTATTTATAAGATATTTTATATTATTGTAGTGGTCTTATAGTTGCTAAAGTGGCCTAGACCAATAACTTAGTTTTGAATGATATTAAGAAAAGTAATATTTATAATAAGGAGATAATCTCAAATAAAAATATACTTTGAATAATTATGCAATGGGATAGGATGATATTGTTTTGGATATCCTTACAGTTTTGGGTTGTATACTCAAATATAGAAATATTATTCCATATGAATGTTATCAATCATTCATAAATAATTTTGAGTAAATACTACATATATCAATATTTCATCAATAAATAATTAAAATAAACGATTCAAAAAAGTCTAAAAACTCAATTTTATAATAATTATTAATAATATTTAGACTTCATTATAGTCTATAGCTAGTACTTAATTATTGATAAGTCATTAACTAACACCTAAATGGAAGAACCGATTGAAATTTACGTATTTGAAGAATTCAAGATTATATCCTTAATATGGTTGATAAAGTTGTACGCTCAAGAATATTATGTATGAATATAGTTAACTCCTCACATATAATTTATTCTTAATTTTATTTGTTCTGAGTCATTTAAAATTTATTATATTTAAGGATGAGTGAAATTTTAATAAGCTAATTTATATATATGTATATGAAGAATTAAAATTTTAATTATGTGGTGTATATATATAAGAATTATATTATGATATAGGAATCAAAGAATTCTTCATTATTTTCACAAACTATGGAAAGCAATGATTCTGAAATATTATATAATACAAAAAAAAGTTAAAATCATTGAATTAGAATAGTATCTAAGAACTTATTGATTTCTTTAGTTTTTTAATCGAACTCATTAAAATCATCATGACCTTAATGACATTATGATTTTGAGTTACATCAAATGGATATGAAAATAAAATTTCTAAATAAAGATCTAGATTTATATGAGTTGCTGTAAATGATTCATAAAGAAAATGTAAGAAATATAAATTTTGGTATGCACATTTAGAAAATCTATGATAACCTTAAATAACCCTCTAGATAATGGTATATTAAGTTTTTTGATACTATTAGTTTCTTTAAATTTAAAAAAATATTATGGATCAGTACTAATATTTGAAGTTTAATGGGAGTAAGCTTGTTATATTGGTCTTGTACGTAGATAATATTTTGCTTATCAATAGTGATCTTAGTTTATTGTATGAAATAAAAAAATTTTCATTAAGAATTTTAAGATAGTTGATATGAATGTGACATCTTATGTTATTAGTTTTGAGATATTCAAAAATATATCTCAAAGGTTACAGCTTTAGATATATTAATGAAGTCTTAGATAAATTTAGCATACAACTTTATTCAGCAAATGATAAAAATAAATTAATTAAAATAAATATTTTTAAAATAACTTAAAAAAGAATCAAAAAAGAAAAATATTTATTATATATACATAGTTAAAAATCTATTATATGTTTAAGCTTATATTAGACCAAATATCAGTTTTATATAGTTAGAATACTACATCGATATTAGAGTTATGAATCAAACACTAAAAGGCTAAAAAAAAATAATAAGATATATGGAATAGACGAATAAATATATACTCACATATATATAATTTAATCAACTTAACATAATGGAATTTTCTGATTTTGTAAATTACCTCAATAAGTAGGAAATCCACTTTATATTTTATATTTATACTAGTTGGAGAGATAATTTATATAGAAAAATCTAATGCAATACATTATTATATCATTTTGTAATATGCTTTTAAGACAACTAATCATGCCTTATGAATATGAAATTTTATCTCATGATTTGTATGATTAGACTCAATTGTCAAGTCACTAAAGATACTATGTGACATATTTTAATAATTTTTTTTAAAAAATAACAAGTACTCTATTTATTCTATGCATTATAGTATAAAGTACTTAGTGGTTAGAGCAAAAAAGTTTAAAAAAATTAATATCAATGAAGAAATTGAGTTTTACTATATTTATTGTTGATCTATTCAGTAAGACCTTATAGTCTAAAGTATTTGAAAGAGCATATTATTATGATTGGGTTTGTGAGTAACCCATAAAAGATATGGTAATGTATATTTAAATGGACATTATAATTGATATTTTTATTTATATAATTAAAGTTATTTATTTTTTATATTATGATTGAATGTGATAATATGATTGTCTTGACAAAATAAATTACATAGATCATTTTGAATTATATTATGAAAGACTAATAGTATTGTGATACATAAAAGGAAGTATGACATTAATGATATATAACTACTATGACTCGTATTAGTAGTTAAACTTAATGTAGTATTATATTTATTAGATTTATTAGATTGTTTTATAAGATCTATGCACATGTGTAAAATATATTTTTCAAAGTTTCTGAAGAATTAAAAAAAAGAAGAATACAAGTCTAGTTTTTATTAGTATCATTGTAATTTTTGGATCTACCGTATATCTACGGATCAAATAAAAGCTTTTTTGAATAACATCAAAATATACATATCATATATTTAAATAATTATTATTTAATTTTAATTTTTATTATTAAAATTTTTATATAATAATAGTATATTACGATTTTAATACTTATACTCTTTCCCACATTTTCTTGAAAATAGAAAACCTGCGCGGGTTTGATTGGTGCCACGCTTATATGTTACTTCTCATGTAAAGTGGGAGAATCTTTGATTCAGTATACTTTTCATGCTTCAGCTCTATATGGAGTTACATTAAACTGGAATTTGAATAAGATGCAAATCACTCTTCCTATTTCAGTACACCATTTCCGCTGAAGCTTGGAAAAGTATGACCTGAATCATTGATCTGAAGAACAGAATATTTCTAGCTGAGGTTACCTCCGCCTGGTTGACCATGTGCCAGATCATGTCTTAAGACTGATTCAGAGTTGATTTTGACTGCTTGTAATGCTCCTCCATTCAGTTCCTCATGGAAACTAAAAATATTTGATCATGACATCACAAATAGATGGGGCAGATACTGCCATAATTTGCTCTCTTTGAGTTTTTGGCCACATAAAAAATATTCAACAGCTGGAACTGTGAAGACCTTTGAGTGAATCATTGTTGTACTACTCTTGGCTGTGCTGAACAAACCTTGAATTTTGTCACATACGTAAATGAATAAACCAGAGTAGTGCATTTTTAGCTTATATTTTAGACTTAGAACAAAACAATATCTCTTGGGCATATTGCGTTATTTGTGGGGGCACTTGGATAGGATCATGCTAAACATGAGTGTCATTCACATGAACGAGGACAAAGAAAAAACAAACATCAAGCTTGTGTTGGGCTGACAGCCTATGTTCAGTCCATGGTGGACTTTATCAGTCCACAGCTTACAGTTCTTTGATATTATGGGCAATGACGTGATCCTTGTATCTCAATTATTCTCTTGTGATTGTTGCTATGGTTTAGAGCAAAAGATCAAGCTTGTGTTGGGCTGACAGCCCATGTTCAGTCCATGGTGGACTTTATCAGTCCACAGCTCACAGTTCTTTGATATTATGGGCAATGACGTGATCCTTGTATCTCAATTATTCTCTTGTGATTGTTGCTATGGTTTAGAGCAAAAGATCGAGATTTATATATTTATTATTCTCATAGTGGATTATCTTTAGTTTATCTTGTGGTTTTTACCCTTCACGTTGAAGGAGTTTTTTATGTATATATTGTTATTCTATTTGATTATGATTCTATTTAATTCTGCTATATATTATGTCTACTAGTACTTGTTCATATATAAAAGTTATTTCTCTTTATATTTCATGCGAGACTATTATTCTCAAATGATTCCACCCCTCTCTCATGAAGTGAATTTATTATCAACAGATCCAAGCTCTATGTTCATTCAGAGGATAAATATTTTTGCAAATTAAGTTAATATACATCTCTTCCTCTTTGAAAAACAAGTTTTAACATTCCTCTTATAGTTCTAATCCCATGAACAAATGCACCACAAAAGTCAATAAAGAAGTCAAATCTCTCGGCAATGAAATGATTATCCAAGTCTTTATGATTATTCCATTTTTCAAAGCTTACCCTCTGC
Source organism: Musa balbisiana (assembly GCA_004837865.1). Lineage (NCBI taxonomy): Eukaryota > Viridiplantae > Streptophyta > Magnoliopsida > Zingiberales > Musaceae > Musa > Musa balbisiana. The sequence continues at coordinate 31,813,463 of CM017193.1, read as the reverse complement.
CCCATCTACATGGCCGTAGGAGCAACCAACGGCACCCACCGGGCTCCACTGATATTTACTGCCGCCTTCGTCGTTCATAAATGGGTAGAAAAAATGTTGCTCGTCGTGAGGTAATTGTCCTCTCGTCGTTAGGTGGGCTTTTTACGACCCATACAATGGAAGTCAGAATGGGCCGCTTGTTAGTCTACCGGGACACACGTGCACGACTCTGCTTGCCGATTTTAAATATATACGAGTAGCATCAGCAAATCCATCCAGGTTCGATGAACTTGGGCTCCGCAGCCCACATGCTATTGTCACCCACCATTACCCATTCCAACGCAGAATTCTCGCTGAAATAAATCCATACATAACACATCAGATATGGAAACATCGGGTGGATATATCGCGCGTTCATCACCTTTTTGAGGGTTCATCACCTTTTTGACCTCCAAAAGGGAAATATATGCTTTGTTTCTCAGTCCTCTGATTTTAGCTCCTCTCACTCGCTTTGATCTGCCCTGCTCGAACAACTCAAGACAAGATTTCCTCTAGGGTTTCTGCCTTCTCGCCTATCTCCCATGGCGGCTGCAGCGGCGGGCGGGGTTGGAGTTGGGGCGGATCAGGGGGTGCAGATCCACAGGTTTCGGGGGCTGAGGCCGTCGGGGTTGATTCCATTTGGGCGATCTCCCGGGAGCTTAGCGGTGGCGTCCTCATCGAGCTCTTCTTCGGTTGTCACGGCTGTTTCCACCGTAAGATTTGTGAATTTGCTTTGTTTTTCTCTCTCTTTCTGGTTCAGATGATGGTGAAAATTGATCGTGTGGATGGTATTGTAAAAGGAAATGTTGGTTTAGCCTCTCTTTGTCGTTCTTCGAGTGGTGTTAGGAGTTGTAGCTCCGGTCTACGTCGGGAACCTTATTCGCTAATAGTATTATAAATTATAAGTCGATTGGAGTCCCACTATATTCACTGAATAGCTACTAAAGATGGCTAGAATCCTAGGTAACATCGTAGGTCTTTCCTAAGCATAACTCATATTTATGTAACATAAAATCCTACATTTTTTTGCTGATCAATTTTTCTTCGGACTACATACCCCTAAAATTTTCAAATGGGCTTAATACCGGTTCCATCTGCTAGAGGCGTCAGAAGAAATTGTTGCCCTAATTAGGAGTGCGGATGCCGGAGTGTCAGCCTTTCTGAAGGAAAGATCTTCTTTTCTATTGGTACTTTAATATATGTAAGTACCATACTTCTGTCCACAATTTCATCAATCTGGCAACATTTGTCTAGATGTTCTCCAATGCATCAGCATATAATGCAGAACATTTTTTTGCCCATCCATGGTATGTCAGAAGCAATATTGAAAGGACTCTGAAACAACTATGCTCAATAATTGAACAATGTGGAACAACCAATACATTAACGTCATTCGAAACTGGTCATAAACCACTTATGACATGCTGAATGATACTCCCCAGTAATGATATTATTTTTTGTTACACCTTGCTACAAGTTCTCTTCTGACCGTAAATTTAAGTGAAATTAGTGCTGTCGAACTCTCAGCAAAGGATCATTAAGATTATTATATTTTTCAAATAAATTTGTTTACTTAATGGTCAGAGGCAAGAAAATTTTAGATGCAGAAGAGCAAAAAATAAGAAGATAATAAGTAAAAAAATATATAGTAAATTCAACCTTGTTCTAACAAGTTATAGTTCACATAGAATCCTTCTTGATTACATCAAATAAAGGATTGTTTCTAATTAAACAGTGGAAATTTTACTTTATAATTTAGTATCAATGAGGGAACGATAGTGAATAATTGTATGGATCAAAGAGTGGATCATACTGTCACAGGAAATTTTGGTAACACTACAGATCAACTAGAATATCTTATATCATAGTCCGTTGTTCTAGAATTGTTTAATGAACTATAAATAGCATTACATGGAGCGCTATAAATTCTATGAAATTTTTTTTAATTTTTGAGAGCATAATCATTGAGTCATGAAAAATGATTGATTTTTAGTAAAATATTATTCTATTTAGTGGATTTGTGAAACTGCTCTTCTTATCTCTCTTCCTATCTTTCTTCTTCTATTCCCTGGTGTCTGTGCAAAGCTTCTTAATTATTCCCTTTGCTGATCTCCACATAATCCTGCTTATATTATAATTGCTAAAGGTTGGAGCCCAATTCAGCCTAAAGAAAGAACTTTCATCAATTCTTTGACTTAATATGTATTAGATAAATCATTTCACTTTTGTGTCATCACAAGGACCCTTTTTTTTTCACTAAACTGTGAGCTTGAGAGGTACCTCATTATGTTATATTTAAATGCTACTTTAAGTCATGTCATTTGACAGCCTAGCCTTCTTTCTTTTTGCAGCCTATAAGGCCAGAGACTTCTGAGGTAAAGCGAAGCAAGGTTGAATTGTTCAAGGAGAAAAGCAATTTCCTTAGATATCCTCTAAATGAGGAGTTAACTTCAGAAGCTCCAAACATAAATGAGGCTGCCACTCAACTGATCAAATTTCATGGAAGTTATCAACAAACTAACCGAGATGAACGTGGTGTCAAGTCTTACCAGTTTATGCTTCGTACAAAGAATCCATGTGGGAAAGTACCGAACAGGCTCTACTTGGTTATGGATGATCTTGCAGATGAGTTTGGCACAGGCACTCTCCGCTTGACCACTAGACAAACATTTCAACTGCACGGTATCCTGAAGAAGAACCTCAAAACTGTAATGAGCACTATCATTAAAAACATGGGCTCAACTCTTGGTGCATGTGGTGATCTGAACAGAAATGTATTAGCTCCTGCAGCACCATATACCAAAAAAGAATATGTCTTTGCTCAGGAAACTGCAGAGAATATTGCTGCACTCTTGACACCACAGGCTGGCGCATATTATGATCTATGGGTAGATGGGGAAAAGATCATGTCAGCAGAGCCCCCTGAAGTAGTCCAAGCTCGTAATGACAACTCACATGGGACTAATTTCCCTGATTCTCCAGAGCCCATCTATGGCACTCAATTCTTGCCTAGAAAGTTCAAGATTGCAGTGACTGTGCCTATTGACAACTCTGTGGATATCCTGACAAATGATATTGGTGTCGTCGTAGTTTCTGATATTGATGGAGAACCTCAAGGCTTCAATATTTATGTAATAGATTTTACTTCAGGTTACGTTCTGTTTTATTAAGCGATCTACTCAATTTTACCATTGCAACTTGCTTTTGTAGGTAGGAGGAGGCATGGGAAGAACACACAGGGTGGAGACCACATTCCCTCGTCTGGGAGAGCCTTTAGGTTATGTACCAAAAGAAGACATCTTGTATGCTATAAAAGCTATTGTTGTTACACAAAGAGAAAATGGGAGGAGAGATGACCGCAGGTATAGTAGAATGAAGTATTTGATTGGTGAATGGGGGATTGAAAAATTCCGCACAGTCGTCGAGCAGTATTATGGAAAGAAGTTCGAGCCATTCAGAGAATTACCAGAGTGGGAATTCAAGAGTTACCTTGGATGGCATGAACAGGTACAATTTCATGTGCGGTTTTGCTTTTTAACTTCACATTTTGATGGCTACTATAAAATTTTCTGTCATTTCAGACCATATCTGATTATATCTTCGTAATATATTTTCATTGCTACTCTGCCAATGCAGGGTAATGGTGCATTGTTCTGTGGAGTACACATTGATAGCGGGCGTATAGGTGGGAATATGAAGAAAACACTAAGAGAAATAATTGAGAAGTATAACTTGAATGTGCGGATTACACCTAACCAGAATTTGATCTTGTGTGACATTCATCACTCATGGGAAGAACCTATCACCACAGCACTTGCCCAAGCTGGTCTACTGGTAAAGCTTGTCATATTTTGCTCTTCACTTTAAGAAAATTATTTCTGCTCTATGTAAGAAATTTTCCAAGATGACTGTTTTTAAAAGGAAAGTCTGGTTTACTAATGGACTAGAGATATTAGAGCCAACAAGTTGATTTAGTAGTAGGTTCATAACGGGCTAGGTACTATTTAGTACAACTAAGAAAGTAAATGTATTTATAGCCAAAAAGAAAATATGGATGGTTTCGTATTTTTCCTATTATTCAGCATTTATGTTTTGTCTTGCAGCAACCTACAGAAATTGATCCTCTTAATTTAACTGCAATGGCATGTCCTGCACTGCCACTTTGTCCACTAGCAATAACAGAAGCTGAGAGAGGGATACCACAAGTTCTTAAAAGGATTCGAGCTGTCTTCAATAAGGTTGGTACCTTAAATTATCCATCTTAATGTATTTATACATAATTATGAAAATGCAACCTTTGGATCCATAATGATGATATTTATTTTTTTGAGAAGTGACAACGGATTCTTAGGAAAATGCAACTTTTGGTTCCATAATGGTAAGATTTATTTTTTTTGAGAAGTGACAAAACGTTCTTATTCTTTTCACAGGTAGGCATAGAGAACAATGAGTCAGTTGTGATAAGGGTAACAGGCTGTCCCAATGGGTGTGCAAGACCCTACATGGCCGAGCTAGGACTGGTTGGTGATGGTCCCAACAGCTACCAGGTACTCAAATGCACTTATGATTTGTGCTAATGTTGCATGGTTAGATATGTGGAATTATATAGACTGGAAATATCTGAATGATAAATCAGCCGGGAGAATTGTATCTTTCATACTCCACTGCTATGTTGACAGCAGTAGTTGTTTATCCAGTTGTACCAATCAAAGTCGGGTTTAACAATTTTGTGTACTTTATATGTTTTAACTAAAACTTTGTGTCATTTTGCTCTCAAGCATAATGGACGTGAGATCTCCATTTAATAGTCATCCATAAGTGGTGTTGTTTGCTGAAAACCTGAGTTATTACTAATTGTAGAAATATACAGATTCTGCAACTAGCCAATGCAAGTCATCAAGCTTTCCTTGGTAACATAAATTCTTATATTGTTCTGTTTAAAATGCAATTCAGGTCTGGCTTGGTGGGACACCTAATCAGACTTCGCTAGCAAAATGCTTTACGAACAAGGTGAAGGCCCAAAACCTAGAGAAGGTTTTGGAGCCATTGTTTTACGGCTGGAAGAGCAAGCGCCTGCAGGGTGAATCATTTGGCAGCTTCACGACTCGGATAGTGAGTGTCAGATTTCATTTGCCTGATACTACCAATTACCAGATATTATATGTATAATTTGTAAATATAATTTCTTTACTATTTTGCAGGGTTTTGATAAATTGCAAGAGCTGGTAGAGAAGTGGGAGGGTCCGTTGGAGACAGCATAGCAGTTTAATCTCAAGTTGCGGATGGTAGACATAAAAGCCATGGCTGCGTTAATACAGTTGCAGAATAAGGCCACGAATCTGGTTGGCCATGGGGGTTATTTGCAGCTGTTGCAGCTCAACTGAATGGCAAAAGTTTACAATATGATATGGGATCTGATCTAAAGTTTTGTTCCTAACGCTGCTGAGGCAATTGAATGTTTTCTTTCTCTTGCACTTTGCTTTCAGTGGTTGTAAGTTTAAAGCCTAAGAGCTCGTTGTTTGTGTTTGTTGTTGAGTGATTAGAAGCGAACCTACGTAAACTATTACTGCTGAGGCATAAAGCCTTTCGGGATACAGCTGCAACAATGATTCAGTATTTTGCTATTTTAGTTTAGAGATCTGAAAAGACTGGATGTTTATTTGGTTTGACTGATCATTTTCCATGGAAAGAGAACTGTGACAAGAAGTGAGGAACAACCACCATATTTAGATGTAAGGGAGCGATCTCAACACATTTTTCACATGCTTATCATTTAGTAGAGAGCAGCAAAGATTCATCTGGTGGAGGAAACTGAAGCCTGCCTGGGTCAACAATTGAGGTAGAGTAGTATCTTGGTCCACTTCTGGAGTTATACGTTTTTATTTTTAGTTGTTTGTCCAGCACAGAAGGATACTAAGAAACTGAGCGGCTTCGAAGGTGTACCGAATCATTTCAGATTTATAAAAATAAATAAATTGTCATTTCATTATTTATAATTTATAAAAAAAATTATCTTTGAATTCAAATGTTTATCTTTAGATTTATTTTACTAAAAAAATTGTATGTTCTTTGTAGAACCTAAGCGATGAAAAAGTCTTCCCTAATCGAGCTTAAGATATATTATAAAATACCTAAGATTTATTATAAAATAATATATTACTTTGAAAATACATTCAGATAAAAAAAAACAATCATACTTGATAGGAGTCTCTTAAAATATTATAAAATAATATTTATGAAACATATACTAATGTCAATTAATATATGAACTCATTATAATTATTATGCAGTAAATAAAATTATTTATCAATCACATACAATATATCTGGATGATAAACATAATCATATAACAAAAACATATATTGCACTCGATGATATACTATTCGAATATCAAATGAAAAGACATGCTCTATGAGATTAATTTCTACCAATAGCAAATAGAGTGGTATCTCACCTGTTCAAGTGGGGACACGTTTCTCCTGATAACAAATGGATGAATCGTCTAATCGTCACATTTGATAGCTAATAATCCCCAAAAAGAATCATCTTATATATAGTTAATCATTATAATTTATTTATATTTATCCATTCATTTATATATATATTCAAGAAGTAATATGATAAAATATTATGAGGTATGATATTTGATGTATGACTTATTAGACTATGTTTGACTATGTTTATTGGTGGCTTTGAATTATGATAGACCTTAGCTCCTTTCATAGGTTGCACTTTCAATATGGGCCACTTAATATAGTCGCATATATTATATGATAACAATTATATCAATTTAATCTTAAAAATTAATTATTATTTCCAAATGACACCTTCAGATAAAACTTTTAAGTTCATCAAATCATAAAGACATAAGGTATCAATCTCTAATAGTCCTCAAATAACTAAAACCATAATTGGAATAGCCCAATTGACTTAAATCAAACTTAATTCCAATAGAACCGGTCTAGAATCACCCTAGATTGGTCTAATTTAGATTTGATTAATTTTAATTAGGTCAAGTAAGCTTAAATTGATCAAGTTAGTATGAAATCACTCTGAACCGACTTTAACCAATCAAATATGTCTGATTTAGTCAACTAACGAGCTCAAACTAATAAAGGAAAAGAAAATTTGGCTATATTTCATAGTGCTAGCCTAGATCGAACCGACCCATGTAGAACTTAGACGAGTCACGTGTGTTGCACATACTTATTTCAAGTCATAAGTTGGGTTGAGGTACAAAGGGTTAGATAGAGAACCAATGATGTGTTTAGTACTAATCATATAGTTGGGCAAGCTTAGCTTCATAAGCTAGGATGAGCCTCACTCATAAATTGGGCTAAGCCTCACTTCTAAACTAGGCCACACTTATCTTACAAGTTAGGCCATGCCTAATCACATGAGTTAAGTCATCTTTGACCATATGGGCTAGACCATATTTGGTCATATGAGTTAGATCGTACTTAGCCACATGAGTTAGGCTGAGCCTTACCACTGAATCGAGCCACACTTAGCTCGCAAGTTAAGTCATGCCTAGTCATGGGTTAGACTATGCCCAGCTACATGGATTGGGTTATGCCTAACCATATGAGCTAAATTATTTTTAGCCACATGAATTGGGTTGTGCTTGACCACATGTATTGCACCATACCTAGTCATATGGGTTGTATCATACTTAACCACATGAGTTGAGTTATACCCAACAACACGGCCTGGATTATACATAGCCACATAGGCTACGTTATACTTGGCCATATAGGCTAAGTTGTACTTGGTCACATGAGCTAGATTGTATCTAGCTACATGGACTAGGTCATGTCTAACTACATGGGTTGGATCATGCTTAAATATATGGGTTAGATTATGTTTGACTACATGTGCTAGATCGTGCTTGGCTAAATGGGTTAGTTTAGTCAATAAACTTAATTCAGATTAAACCCCAATATGATTATGTTTATTAAATTAGATTTTAATATTTTTAATATACTTAAAATATTATAAAAATTAGAATTAATCTTAAATTTATTTTTTCCATGAATTAACTAATTTAAATTCATGATTCTAAATTTAAAACTCATTAAATGATAAAAATTCACATATAATTTCTTAAAACATAAATATATCTAATTAAATGCATTAGAACTATTATTAAATTAACTAATTATTCTAATATCATAATTTAATGATCATTATTTATTAATTTTAAAATTTTAAAATTAAAATTTTATTATGCATCTTATAAATTATAATATTAAAAATTTTAAAATATAAATAAAACTAATAATAAAGAATAGATGATCCTACCTCTCTTAGGAATTCTCTTCTTGAGAAATCCTCTTCTCAATCCTCTCACTAGTTCAATAAAGAATGAGCGAGGTGGAGCCCTCTTTTCCCTCTTTTATATGAGAGAAGATAAGCTCTTCTCAAAAAGTAAATAATAATTTAATTTTTATTTTATTTCACACATAAAGATATAATTATAATACTTATTTCTTATGGTTAATACACAAAAATGAAATTCAAATAATTTACTTTCTAAAATTCACATCACTCATTAAAAAATAAATTAATTATAATTTAATTGATTGATAATTTTTTTCACTTATCCATATGATTAAGAAAATTAATTTTAATTATTTTATTAATCATACTACACAAACAAGGAAGTTAATTATTTAAATAAAATAACACATTCTTTTATGATAATATGATTTATATTAAAAGAGATAATATCATCGATGATTACATTCCTTCCCACTTAATGAATATTAATGCAACATAGTTGGCACTTAAAATACTAAGTCAAAAGATAAATCTAAGTTTGCCACTCAAAAATTTTAAGTCAAAAGAAGTGTTTGTTAGGATCGGAGCGGCACTAAGAGAGGGGGGGTGAATTAGTGTAGCAAATTAAAACTCGTATGTTTGAAAACGATTTCATAAATGTGTAGAGATTTCGATGCGACAAGGAATGACTTAGTAAAAGTGGCTCGAGTAAAATAAGGAGATGAAAATCAAAAGCTTGCTGCTATGTAAATAAAGGTTTCAGAAAGTTAAACACTCAAACATTCAAGGAACACACCAATTTAAAGTGGTTCGGTCAAATGACCTACATCCACTTGCGAAGTCTTCATCGATGAGGTTCCCAACTTCCACTAGCAAATCACTTTGAAGGGGAAGGACCAAATACTCCTCTTACAACCTTTTTACAAGTGGTTCACACTCTTATAGATTTTTCAAAGAGAAAGAGAGAGGTGAACACTAAAGCTATTAAAAACAAGACTTTGCTAAGAACTTGGCTAAATCTTTCTCTTAATTTCTAACTTCTTAAAAGGTGTATTCTCTGCTGAGAATTGAGGGGTATTTATAGACCCCAAGAGGATTCAAATTTGGGCTCTAAATTTTGAATTCCTTTGGATTCCCGGAGCTGGCGGTGCTATCGCCTGTCGGTGGCGGTGCTATTGCTTGTCAATGTCAATTTGACCGTGTATTGGCGGTGCCACCGCCCGACCTTTCAGGTCACTTATTGGGCTCCAAATTTGGCCCAAACCAATTCAAATTCGGGCCCAATTGGCCCATAACCGGGTTATATGATTAACCCTTAATCTTAACCCTAACTATATACAAACTACAACATTAAGACATAATCCTAAGTAGGTTTTTAACCGGCAGCATCGAGTTTCCTTCCAGTGAGCTTTCCGGCGGACTTCCGATACACCCTCGGATTTCTTCCGACGGACTCCTAGCAGGCTACCGGTCTTGTGGCAAGTTCAATGAGTCTTTGGTAAGTAGCCGAACCTTCTCGGTGATCTCCGCGAACCTCCGACGATCTCTCCGGTGGACTTCCAAAAACTTTGGCAAGTCCTCGATTCCTTCTTGGTTGGTTCCGGCAGCACTTCCGACGATTCTTCGGACTTTCGGTGGACTCTCGAACACCCATCGAACTTGACTCCGGTAGAGTTGCTTCATGTCTTCAAGCTATCGTAGTTAATGCTGCACACTTAACTCAATAATATGGATTAGATCAATTAACCCATCAATTGATTTCATCATCAAAATCTGAGATTCAACAATCTCCCCCTTTTTAATGATGACAATCAATTGATGACGGAGTTAAATATAACTCCCCCTATCTATATACCATATAATGAGAAGATAAAAACACTTGAATTCAAACTCTTTGAATTCAAGCCTAAACCAATAAGTTCTATCCGTTGAACTTATCGTTATTCTCTATAAGCATGAGCAAATACGAAACTTCGTATTTCTCATAATTTCAAGCTATGAAAATTATTTTCAAGTCGAATGATAAAAGATAATTATCATTTCGACAAGAGATATGAACTTTCAACATGAATCTCATGATATAAATATAAGGCATGATTTCATATGATCATGAGATGAAACGACAACCAATCTAAAAACTTTCATATTGCGATATTCTCAAAAGGTTTTACGATGCATATAAGACATTTGCCTTACACAATATATTAGCTTTTACAATTCATATAAGTCATGCTATCACATTGGCACAAGTCATCAATCTTTTGCTCATTTTTCTCCCCCTTTGTCATCAACAAAAAGGAGATGAGACTTTAAGCATTCAATTTATGATCATAAAAACATTAGAAAAGGAATTCGACATTCATACAAAAAGGAGATGGCAAAGCAAGAAAATTGACAAAGCTTCAACTTGGCATTAAGATTAATCATACAAGGATCGCATGTCAAGGTAACAGAATAAGAAGGTATTTCGATTAATTCTTAGGAGTAGATCTATAGTTCTTATATATGACATCTATCTTTTGATTCATTTGTCATAGTTCTCTCAAAATTTCAACTTGCTGTAATTGAATTTGCTCTTGCTGTGATTTCAACTTGTTGTAATTGAATTTGCTCTTGCTGTGATTTGAGTTGCTCTTGTTGTGATTTGATCTGATGTAATTCTGTCATAATGAGATCTTCAGAAGATGAAGCAGGAGCTGATTCTGAATGTGCTACACCAGAGGGACTATGAGGAGGAGATTCACTTCCCCTAAAAATTGGTGTTTCAGAGTGTTCTACTAGTGGGGGAACTGGATCAGTCCTTCTAAGTTGTCTAACCCATATATCATTGCTAAAAGTGCACCTAAGTCTTTTGAGTAGGTTTCTATTAATAGTGGTAAATCTATCAACTTGAATTATTTCTTCATCGGGTGAGACACAAATATTATGGGCAAGTATTAATCTAGTGACTAACCCCCCGTATGGTAGCATTGTGTCTTTAGCTATTATGTCCTGTATATGTTGTCGGATTAAGTATCCAAAACAATTATGTTGGTCGGTCATAATCCAATATATAGTGCTTAGCTCTATTTGACTAATTTCATTATGATGAAATTGTTTGGGAAGTAGTAGTAGTTGCTCTTGTTGTGATTTGATCTGATGTAATTCTGTCATAATGAGATCTTCAGAAGATGAAGCAGGAGCTGATTCTGAATGTGCTACACCAGAGGGACTATGAGGAGGAGATTCACTTCCCTAAAAATTGGTGTTTCAGAGTGTTCTACTAGTGGGGGAACTGGATCAGTCCTTCTAAGTTGTCTAACCCATATATCATTGCTAAAAGTGCACCTAAGTCTTTTGAGTAGGTTTCTATTAATAGTGGTAAATCTATCAACTTGAATTATTTCTTCATCGGGTGAGACACAAATATTATGGGCAAGTATTAATCTAGTGACTAACCCCCCGTATGGTAGCATTGTGTCTTTAGCTATTATGTCCTGTATATGTTGTCGGATTAAGTATCCAAAACAATTATGTTGGTCGGTCATAATCCAATATATAGTGCTTAGCTCTATTTGACTAATTTCATTATGATGAAATTGTTTGGGAAGTAGTATGCTAGTCATGATGTGATAAGAAATTTAGAGTTGAAGGGCAATAAGTGCTCGCAACTTTTGGGAATCATGCCTAGGTTCGGATTTGTAAATATGGTTTCTAAGGCTTCGGAGTAGGTTGCTCCTATTGCATTGATATCTCATTTATTTCTAAAATAATAGCCCTTATCCTTTTCGATAATTCTAATTAATTCGCATATAGTGCTATCAAAGATTTGAATTTGTGTTCCTAAGAGATAGGTAGTTAATCTATCATTGTCCATACATAAGTTTACGTAAAATAACCTAACTAACCTAGGATAAATTGGTTCATTGATTTGTAGGAGAGGTAAGGCATCTAAATGTTTAAACCATCTAATGGGTTCTAGGTTTTCAAGTTCATCTAGATCAATATGTTTGCCCTTATGTATTGTTCTTGTTTCGAAATTAGGAAACCTAAGAGCTATTTCATTGGATATAAAAAAGTTTTGGTCATAAGAATCTCCTTCCACCCTCTTCCCTTTTGTTCTTGATGATCTTTTAGGAGCCATATCTAATCAAGATGATAGATCAAGAAAAAAAACCCGTAAAGAATAGGCCAAATAATGAGAGAAAGAAAGAAAGATTTCAGATTTTACCTTATGGAGATTTCCTTGGGAGGTAGAGAGCTTGATCCAACAAGAATCCCTCTCTTAGGCTTCTAGAGGTTAGAATGAGGGTGAGAGAGGTTTAGAGGGTTTTGTGGGAGTTCTAAGCATGGTTCTCACGGGTTGGGGGCGGTTCCACCGTCGACCCTAACTTTTCTACTTATATGAGGATTCTCGGGCGGTGCCACCACCAATCTGAGCGGTGCCACCTCTTGGGGACCAAGCGCCCAGGCGGTGCCACCGCTGGCATGCCAAAAAGAAAATTTTCTTTCCCTCCCCCTTTTTTATTTTCAAAGGTGTTTGATTCAAGATGGGATAGGGTCTTGGATTGCTCTTCAAGATGTCATTTGGAATCAAAAAAATGTCAAATCCATGAGAACCAGAAACATGCCTAGTTCCCTTCTAATAAAGTCAAAATGATCTTCATTTAAGGCTTTTGTAAAAATATCTACTAATTGATGCTTTGTGTCAATGAACTCTAGAATAACATTATTGTTAAGGACATGATCGTGTATAAAATGATGCCTAATGTCGATATGCTTAGTTCTAGAGTGTTGAATTGGATTTTTGGTAAGACAAATGATACTTGTATTATCACATTTTATGGGAATATTCTTCAAGTAAATTCCATAGTCTTCCAATATATTCTTCATCCAAACAACTTGTGCACAACATGCACTTGCAGCTATGTATTCAGCTTCTGCCATAGATAGTGCAACCAAATTTTGTTTCTTGAAAGTCCAAGAAATAAGTGCATGTCCTAAAAGTTGACATGTTCCAGATGTGCTTTTTCTATCTATCCTGCATCTGCCAAAATCGACATCTACATAAGCTATTAAATCAAATTTATCGGATTTCAGATACCACAATCCTAAATTGGGAGTTCCTTTAAGATATCTAAAAATTCTTTTAACACTTTTAAGATGAGATAATTTAGGATTAGATTGAAACTTAACGTAAAGTCCTACACTAAACATGATATCTGGTCTAATCGCGGTGAGGTAAAGTAAACTACCTATCATTCCCCTATACGTTTTTTGATCAAAGTTTTCACAATTTTTATCCATATCTAACTTAGTGGAAGTACTCATAGGAGTGTTTATCGCTTTTGAACCATCCATGTTAAATCATTTTAACAATTCTAATGTATATTTAGATTGATTAAGAAATATACCATCACTAAGTTGTTTAATCTACAATCCTAAAAAGAAGGTTTATTCACCCATTAGACTCATTTCAAATTCATGACTCATATATTTGGTAAATGATTTATATAGTGATTCATCTGAAGAGCCAAAAATAATATCGTCAACATAAATTTGTACAATAAGAAAATTATTTTCAAAGTGTTTGATAAACAATGTAGTATCAGCCTTGCCTTTGGTAAAATTATTTAAAATAAGAAAGGAATTAAACCTTTTATACCAAGCTCTAGGAGCTTGTTTCAAGCCATAGAGAGCCTTAGTAAATTTGAATACATGATTAGGAAGAAACGAATTTTCAAATCCGGGAGGTTGTTCGACGTATACTTCTTCAGAAATAAAACCATTCAAGAAGACACTTTTGACATCCATTTGAAATAGTTTAAAATCATTACTACTAGCATAGGCAAGGAGCATCCTAATGGCTTCTAACCTTACCACAGGAGCGAAGATTTCTTCATAGTCGATACCTTCTTCTTGGTTGAAAACTTTGGCCAATAGTCTAGCCTTGTTTCAAACCACGGTACCGTCTTCATTCTTGCCTTTTTCTAAGGACCCATTTAGTACCAATAACTAAATTGTCACTAGGTTTGGAACAAGCTTTTCATTACCTCATTCCTCTCAAATTGGTTCAATTCCTTTTTGCATTGCAATAACTCATGACTCATCTTTCAAGGCTTCGTCAATGCATTTAGGTTCAATTGAGAAAGAAAGGACGGCGTTAGCACAAAATTCTTGAAGGCAGCGCACCAAGTTTGAACCCCTTTTGATGTCTCCTACTATAATTAGCTATCGTGGATGGAATCCACATACAATTCTTGAAGGAAGAACAAGTTGAAAACTTTGGCCACTAGTCTAGCCTTGTTTCAAACCACGGTACCGTATTCATCTTGCTTGTTTCTAAAGACCCATTTAGTACCAATAACTAAATTGTCACTAGGTTTGGAACAAGCTTTCATACCTCATTCCTCTCAAATTGGTTCAATTCCTTTTGCATTGCAATAACTCATGAATCATCTTTCAAGGCTTCGTCAATGCATTTAGGTTCAATTTGAGAAAGAAAGACGGCGTTAGCACAAAAATTCTTGAAGGAAGAACAAGTTGAAAACTTTGGCCACTAGTCTAGCCTTGTTTCAAACCACGGTACCGTATTCATCTTGCTTGTTTCTAAAGACCCATTTAGTACCAATAACTAAATTGTCACTAGGTTTGGAACAAGCTTTCATACCTCATTCCTCTCAAATTGGTTCAATTCCTTTTGCATTGCAATAACTCATGAATCATCTTTCAAGGCTTCGTCAATGCATTTAGGTTCAATTTGAGAAAGAAAGACGGCGTTAGCACAAAAATTCTTGAAGGAAGAACAAGTTGAAAACTTTGGCCACTAGTCTAGCCTTGTTTCAACCACGGTACCGTATTCATCTTGCTTGTTTCTAAAGACCCATTTAGTACCAATAACTAAATTGTCACTAGGTTTGGAACAAGCTTTCATACCTCATTCCTCTCAAATTGGTTCAATTCCTTTTGCATTGCAATAACTCATGAATCATCTTTCAAGGCTTCGTCAATGCATTTAGGTTCAATTTGAGAAAGAAAGACGGCGTTAGCACAAAAATTCTTGAAGGAAGAACAAGTTGAAAACTTTGGCCACTAGTCTAGCCTTGTTTCAAACCACGGTACCGTATTCATCTTGCTTGTTTCTAAAGACCCATTTAGTACCAATAACTAAATTGTCACTAGGTTTGGAACAAGCTTTCATACCTCATTCCTCTCAAATTGGTTCAATTCCTTTTGCATTGCAATAACTCATGAATGATCATCTTTCAAGGCTTCGTCAATGCATTTAGGTTCAATTTGAGAAAGGAAAGAGGCGTTAGCACAAAAATTCTTGAAGGAAGAAAAGTTTGAACCCCTTTTGATGTATCTCCTATAATTAGCTCCTTTGGAGGAGCATCCCATACTTTCATTCCTTAGGTAAGGAAGAAGATGCATCCAAGTTGCTATGTTAAGGAGGGGGTTCATCTAAATTCAAATTATCAAAACCAAGATCATTATCAAAATTATTTTTATTTAACTCAAAATTTTCATTAAAAATTACATGAATATATCTAGTTGTGCTAGATCTAAAACTTCCAAACATATAAGTTCATTATTAAATAGTGGAGTACTCATACAAGACATCCTTGGTGTCTCAAGTCTAAAGATCACACACACAATTAGGACCACGAAATTGTTATTTGATAATGAGGTATCATTAACCATCAAGCATTCCATGAGTGGATCAATTATTAAACTCATCTCCAATGAGCACCCACACTATATCTCTAGTGTCCCCACACGAGCAACTACGAAACTAGCCGCCTCCATTATATGAAAGAGTATACAACACATCAGTCTATCCAATTATCTTGATATCCATCTCGAATAACCTATAACTTAGATTATTTAGAGTTTGTGTTTAAAGGGGAATCGGTCTTACTATCGTGATCTCATCACGATCCGATTCCCATTGTATAGATCTATTGACATCATAATATATGCAACATATAACATAAAGTGAGAAAATACTAATAATAATAATAAGCAAAGAGATTGTGCAGCGTGTCATCACTCATGTGATTAGTTTGCAATGCACCTATGACTAGCACCCTAAACCAGCTTAAACCAATCAAGCCTATTTAATTCAGTTAGCTAACAAGCTCAAATCAATAAAAAGGAGAAAAAATTAGACTATCATATAGTACTAACTCAGACTGAATCAGCTTAGTTGAGCCTTGGATAGACCACATGCACTACACATGTCTATTCTAAGTAGTAGGTTGGGGCTGAGGTACAATAGATGAGATGGAAGGGCAACGATGTGTTTAGTGCTAATCACATAGATGGGTAGACCTAGCTTTGTTGATTGTGTTGAGCCTCACTCACGAGTTGGGCTAAGTATTACCATTGAACTAGGTCACGCTTAACTTATTGATTGGGTCATACATACTTGTAATTGATTGGGTCGTGCTTGATCATACATAACCACAAGGGTTGCATTATACCCAACCACACGGCTTGGACCATACTTGGTCACATGGGTTAAGTCATGCCTCACCACATGAGCTGAGCTATACCTAACAACATAGATTGAGTCATGCCTGACCACATAGGCTAAGTCATGCCTAACCACATAAGTTAGACTATACATGGTCACATGAGTTAGGTTATTCCTAACCATATGTGTTAGGTCATACTTGGACACATGGGCTGGTTTGGCTAATCAACTTAACTCAAGTTAAATTATAACTTAACCCCTCTTATTAAATTAGATTTTAATATTTTAAAAATATTATAAATAATTTACCTCAAATCTATTTTTTCATGAATTAACTAATTTAGATTCATTACTTTAAATTTAGAACTAATTAAATCATAAAAATTCACACATAATTCTTGGAGACAATATGCCTAATTTAATGAATTAAAACTATTATTAAATTAATTAATCATTCTAATATTATTATTTTATTTATTATAAAATTATAAATTTTAAATATTATTATACATCATAAAGATTATAGTAATTCTAATATTAAAATTTTAAAAATAAATAAAAATTAGTAAAATAATAGAGGATCTTACCTATCCTCAGGATCTTCTTCTCACTTCTCTCACTTTCAAATTGAATGAGAAATGAGGAGGTGAGGTCCCTTTTATATAGAAGAAGATGAGCTTTTTTCAAAACTAAATAATAATTTAATTTTTATTTTTATTTTACTTTCATACATAAAGATAAAATTATAATATTTATTTCTTATAATTCATAAATAAAAATAAAATTTTAACTATTTACTTTCTAAGATAAAAATAATAATAATTTAAATAAAATAATAAATTATTTATAATAATTTAATTTATGTCAAGAAAGAAAATATGATCGACGATTACATGTCGAAAGTTCTGCTCTTTAGCATCTGACTACAACACAGTTCATCAAATCAGTCAATTAATGTCAGCCAGATTTTTATGAATTTTTGGCATGAAAAGTTCACGTCAATTCAATCCAAGAATATAAACTTTCAGATCATGAGTTATTGATGATATTAGATTATCTCTCGCATATATCTGTTTTTCACACAAGTGAATATTTTTAGCCCAACTGATCATCAACTCACCAACAGTGAGATTTAAGCACTACGCAGATCTCTTGAAGCATACAACTTCGGCCAAAGAATCTAAGAAACGGATTATTAACCCTTGCCAACATTGAGATTTAAGCACCTGGCAGATCTCTCCAAGCATATAACTTCGGCCTAAGAGTCTAAGAAATCGAGTTCCCCCAAGTTCCCAACAGGTGATGTGGCAAGTATCCTTAAGGATCAAACGACGACGTACAGTCGACTTCCAATCTGCGTGTCGTCAAACACGCATGAGAACTGCATGAAATCACCGCCGAATCACCAACTACCGACGTACTTCAGCTCTACACATGCACATCGAAGGCAGCTGACACATGGAGCGCCCATTACACGCGTCGACTGTTGATCCCACGAGCCACCTCTTTCCCGCCTATAAACGTGCACTCTCCGATCATTGGGTTCTCCATTTCTAAGAGCGAGAGATCTGTCGGTATAGCCGGAAGTATGGCTGCTATAATGAGCGATCAACGGCCGAGTATTCTTTCCCGTGTGGAGCGTTTGGATATTATGCTGGGTTACTTGGAGGAGCTGCGGAGCGGCCGCGGCGGCGCGGAGAGGAGCCCCAGCACGTCCACCACCAGCGGCGGCGGGGCGGTAACCACCAGCGACGGCGGCAACTCCTCCGTCGACTCGTCCCCGAAGAGCCTCGACCACAGGCGGTGCAGGCCGATCGGAGACGTCGTGGTCGAGACGCAGGTCAAAGGCAACCTCATCGACCGCGTCGAACACCTCGAGATCCGGCTGCTCAAGGCAAGTTGTGTACATGCGATCATATCATGAGCAATCTACGGCTAAGAGAAAGCATAGAATGACATATTTTGGCGCACTTTGCAGTTGGAGGAAGAGATAGAGCTGGAGAAGAAGAAGAGTGAGGAGGAGAAGAGGACTAGAAGGAACGGCGAGAGGAGAACGCGTGGGAGAGGGTTGAGGCGGCTGATAACATCCTGCGTGAAAGGAGATCTTGAGACAAAGGAATAGCTTATTCCGTGAGACAGAGCTCTTGGGGCTTTGCTTGCTTACTATGGTGCTTGGATACAAAATGAGCAACGTCTCCTGTTCTACCCGACCGCATGCATTTACGACCTCTATGTAAACTTGTTTGTTATGCTTTGGGTGTGGAATAAGCATGTAGTGCATGCATAGGAGATCACTCTTTTGGTGGGACTATATTCACGACTTTAATGGTTGCAGCAACTACGTAAGCATCAACAGCTCCATGGGAAAGGTGGTTCTGTGAGCAGAGTCCTGACATCACCCGGATCACAAAGCTATCGTAACATTGAGGAGAATGATTTTAAGATCTAAGCTTGGTCCATTCAGATTCCCAACATATTAATTGGCTTGGCACGGTAGAACGAAGCGGCATAACATCCAAGAGTGGTGGAGAAAACCTGCAGAAACTCCCTGTTTACGAACTCCAGAAGCTGAAGTAACAATCTCTCTCTCATCCTCATTTCGAAAGGGACAACTCTTATCATAAACAAGAAGTTATTTATTAATAACCATGCGATAAGTATTTATCCTATAAATCACAATTCAGTAAATTGCCTTATCCCCTCAGAACTTAACTAGTAAAATTCAGATCATCAGAGTATATATACGTAGAGAGAGGAGTGTGCGTGTGTGTTTTGAATATTTGATTGAGCAAGGCTATTTGTTTAGTCATTTTGCGATAAGTATTTCTTTGTATGTAAATAAATAACCCTTAACCTGTGTAATTGCAATTACATTCCGAGATGCTGGAAGTGGAGTTGCAGTTTGATATATTTGTACGTTGCAAATTAAATTTAATTGCTTCCTCGTACACTGGCGCCCCCGTCATCTCTCTCTCTCTCTCTCTCTCCATAATTCTCCGAGCGCCAATGCGAAACCATAAATATTTGAGTATCAATAGAACTTATTTTTAGTCATTTTGCGACAAGTTTCACTTGCAAGTGATTATAGGTAAATAAATGACTTGTGTAACTTTTTACGTACAATTAGATTTTTAAATGTTATACGGTTCGAAATATTTTACGTTGCTATTGCTGATTGCAAGTTAAAATTGAATAATTTAATTACTTCTGTTGCATGTCTTCTCTCTCCATTATTTGAAATCGATTTGTTGGGGAATGTTAGAAAAACTTAAAACCATAGAAGAACTTGAAATTAAAAAAATTCGGACGTGAATTACCAAATTATATATAAGAAAAGAATATATCAAAAGTTTGGTAAATCTCGATGTGGCATGGTAAATTTATCTCTATACCTATTATCTAGGGAAGAAATTAAAGTTTTTACTATATAGGAAAACTAAATAGAAAGAATCATGCTTTCTAATTAGCAAAAGATTAGGATTCTGATTTGATTTATCATATCTATTAAAAAATTTATGTATACCTAAAAGTGTAAAGATCTTAATGAATCATATATATGTGATAAAATATCTCTTTTCATTAAAACAAAAAAAATGAAGTGATTCACAATGTAATCATATATAATCTCAAGGAGTTTATTTAATTATATTATATTCTAACGTTTAATTAAAGGATCACTACAAACTTAATATTCACATTAATTTCATATAAACCATTATATAGAATTTAAAAATTATCTTTTATTGAATTATAAATATACTGAGTTTACAACGACTAAGGAGAAGATAAATACTATAATAATTTTAGATAAAGAAACCAAATTTTATAGAATTGTAGAAATATAATATGCATCCTCAAGATATATCAAATAAATCGTCTCTAGGTATAAATGACAAGTACTTACTATTATCACTTTCGTTTTAAGATGATTTCCTGTAATAATAAATATTTTATACTCTTATAATTTTTATATTAAAATAAATCCCTATTATTAATAATATAAGTTGAAGTATCAGAATAAATATATTAAATATTAAAAAATTTCTGTAATGTTTGATTTGAAACATACAAAGGTCAAAATTATACTTTTTTTTAACCAAAATATAATAGTCCTTTTCCTTTTTTGTCACAAAAATAATACTTTACTATAAAGATTTTCCTTATATGAGTTTATATAATACTTATAAACTCAAGTAATTTATGCTTTAACTTTTTTTTATTGTTACCTACTCTTTGAATAGTATCTAAAATATTATGTCTTTTCTACTTTAATATTAGTTCTTCCTAAGCATATATTCTAGTAAGCTCATTTAAATTTCATTTATCTTTGGTTTTATAGTAGTAAATTTTAAATAAGTTAAACTAAGAAGAAATAGAATAAAAAATAAATTACATAAGAAATGACTCAACTAACAATATTTTTGAGCTTTTAGGATATAATCTTGAATCCCTTAAATATATATTGGATTTTAGACTGTTTCTTTATTGAGATGTTAACTAATGATTTGTTAGCAAATTTAGATTGATTTTTAAATATTCGAATATGATAGTTATAGACTATAATGAAGTCTAAAAATCATTAACAATTATCATAAAATTAAGCCTTATAGACCTTCCTCAACCATTAATTTTAATTATTTATTTCATAAAACTTTCAATAATTAGATCTATGATCATTTCAACTAATTTGATCAAGGTCTAACACACCCAATGCAAATTGCATACACTCAAGCTATTTAGAATCAATTGATCCAAAAACTATAAGGACACTAGAAGTATGAAAATGCATGGAAGGAAGTATTATTGTAAAATATAAAATAATATTAATACTTTGAGTTTCTAAAATATGATGATTTATTGATATCATCCATATTTCACATTTGGCTGAAATATTAACATATTTAATATTTACTAAAAATTATTTATAAAGGACTATTGTCATCCTTATGGAATAGTATTGCTACATTTGGGTATATAATATTAAACTACAATGATATCCAAAATAGTATAATTCTACCCCATCACATAATTATTCAAAATAAGTTCTTTTTTAGGATTATCTAAATTTCTTAATTATGTGCATCATTATGAATATTATCTTTTTAATATAATTTTATAAATTCTTGGTTTAGGCTACTTTAGTAGATACAAGACCAATAAAGAATATAAAACATAATTTAAAATATTTAATAAATAAAAAAATATTTATTATAATTCATATCTCATAAATCTATTATCATAAGTCACTTTGATAGCTACTAATCAGATAAAAGTTAGGAATATAAGTTCATAACTATTAAATATTAATAAAAACTCATATAATAATTATAATTATGATAAAATATAAATTATCTTTATATAATAAATAAATATTATTTTATAATTTTAAATATATGCATGTGAATAAATACATAAATATCTAATAATAATAATTAAAATTTAATTATCATAAGTAAAAATTTTACTAATATGTCATATGAGAAAACTATTAAAAAATCATAATTTTTAATTTTTAATTCTATACAAAACCCTAAATTAGATTGGTAAGTCTTATCTAATTAGGCAAGGCTAGAATTGGGTTGCCCATGGTTGATAAATTTTGGCTAAATATCAATCTAATTTAGTTAACTAAAATTAAAGTTTATCAAAGTCATATATTGGTTAAATTTTGACCTTTCTCAAATTTGGTCAAAATAAGGCTAATTGAATATGATTCAATCAAGTAGTCAAAATGCAGTCAAAATCAAGTTTGATTAAAATAGCAGGTTAAATTGGTCAATTTTATAGTTATGACATAAGTAAAAAATATTTGATTTTCTAAGGGTAAAACTATAATTTTATCGAGATTCATGATAGAAATATCTTATTTCTAAAAGGTAAACTATCAAAGGGACAAATTAGAATCAAACGAATTTATAAGGGTAAAATAATTCTTTAAAAACCTTAATCTCTCTTCTCAGCCTATATGCACCATTTGATCGTCAGATGTGCAATTGTCCATCGTTCGCACGATGCCTATAATTGTCGCAGTGTGCGATCATTCATCACCTACATGATGCTTATTACCACCACGGTGCATAGTCATCCGTCTCCTAACAATTTATACCTAGACTATGTTTGCGGTTGACCAATCTACGTTGATGTTCCAACACGTCCACTCACGATGTTTCTCCTGCATGTAGCTATCACCACAATGTGAGTCTCATCGATCATGCATCTCCTTTGCAATCGACCAACGAGCCCTACAACCGTTGCGCAACACTTAGCCACTGGAAAATATGCATGTCCACAGTCGATAGACTACTATGGTGGCATCTCTGCCACCATCTCACTGCACACACCACCCCTCTGATGGCAATGCAAAGAACCCCCTGAATGTGACCCACACTTGTTCTTCCATTACTAGTGCCACTTCGATCAATCTTTGCCATCACAAACAGTAGTGACATCACCCAAAGTTGCTGCGTGTGTAGCACTGATAACCATGACAGCTTGCCACAATGCTTCGAAGGGGCTATTGCACATAAGTAGCTGTGATGTAGTGCTTGGGCTGCTGCACACACGATGCAATGATATAGCGATGATTACCATCTGGATAGTTGTTGCCCACGACTAGGTCGATGACCAACAGAGGTCATCGCCCTTAAATTGTTGTTGTCGATAGCAATCTATCGATAGTAGCTTGTTGAACAAATATGAGTAGCATATCATAGTTCTATCATATTATAATACTCGCAAGCAAGCAAAGAGCATGGAAGAATAGATTCAGAGATTAGATAAGAAGGATAAGATAAGAAAACAAATCAACAACAAAGATAGATTATTCAAAGTGTTGTACAATCAAAATCGGATAACACCTTTTTATAAGTGAAGGGTACTAACAAATAGATCTAAATACAAAATAGATCTTGTATACTTTTACAACGTAAGGTATTTGATTTTAAAACAATATGCACTAATATCAATCGTGAGCATAAAAAACTATAATCATGTTTTATGTTATGCAAAAAATTTTAATGCTAGAATCAAAATCAAATAATGATAAATCAAGATCAAGATCGCATACCTTTTGATGTTATTTAGAAAACTTTTATTTGATTTGCAAGCATATCATTATTCAATCTAAAGGAATAAGTGATATCAATCTGTAAAGAGAACTAGACTCACATTCTCCTCTCTTTCTATCGTTCACATGACCATTATAAATGATGAAATAGGAGCTAAGGGGAGCTGAGAAAAGATTTATAATATCTTAATGTATAACATAATATTAAGTCTTTAGAAAATCATATCTATTTGTAGACAAGAGTATAGGGTCTAAGATAATTAATTATGAGAGTCCCTTGTATCAATATCATCTTTTAAGAAATCTTACCATAATTAGACTTCATTTCTATTGACTAATAATTATAATTAGAATCCAATCGAATCTATAATATATATTACCCAATTAAACAAGATCACATAATCTAACATTTATCCTTTGCTGCTAAATCATGTCAAGTTAGTTACATCGAATTAGGTCTTTCTTTGTTTATTTGGTTATTAGTCCATTGTATCTTAGACACTCGCCTAACTCTTGAAAGCTTGGTCTTGCCTCATCAAATTATGTCATGGACTCTTTCTTCGATGATTGATATTCTATCCAAGGTCTTACTTGTATCTAACTAATTGACAATAAAGGCATGCTTTCTTAATGCCAATACCTTATGTCTTTATTTATTATATCTTCAGTAGCCTTATGATAGGAAAAATAACAACAATGCTAACTCATCTCACCACATAAGCTGAGGAAGTCATCTATGCAAAGCTAAGGAAAGGCATGCATAAACACATTGAAGCCCTATGGCATGACACAACTCCCTGAGCCTTACCCTTCGGATGATGGTGTAGGGGCCATACCTTGTCTATCCCAGACATGCTAAGAACATTAGCAAAGCATATCATAACAGGCGTCCTATCCTAACGTCACTTTTCAGAAGACACACTTGTCAGCTACCACCATCAATAAATCCCTTAATAGGGTAAGGGACACCATAACCATCATTGACCTCACACCACAAATTGCTCAGGTATAAAAATGAAGCCCCCAAGCTAAATAGGGGCAAACAAGTTTTATTTAAACTCTTTTGAACTCTACCAAACCCTCTCTACCTACTATATTGACTTAATATCGAAAGAGTCAAGTTGAGATATCCCCCAACATCGGCCACCTGTGTAGGGTATGGGCAAATCTAAGGAACATCTCGAAGAGACGCTGAGTGCTTTTGGGCAAAGTAAAGTTGTACCTTGGAACGGTCCCGAACTTTCTTTATTAGACAAGTCGCATATCAGGACGATCATGAGTCAGCCATCGCGAGCTACTTCGGAAGTCCACCTGCCACCTCGATTGCCACCTCATCTACCCCGACATGAGCCCCAAGATAGATATGTATTTTCAGAATCAAACTAAATCGTGTTGACTAAGACCAACGACCCGAAGGCAACAACACCACTTACTACTTGTGACAAATTCTTCAACCGCTTCATCAAAACCTCCAAAACCTCCAGTACAATTCTCTCTCCTATAAATCTATTCACCTTATCAATTGAGATAAGGTTACCTCGCTAAACATTTGGAGGCCTTGCAGCATAGCCAAGCCCACCCTTAGAGCTAAAAGAATTCTTGAATAGGACAATGTCCTTTGGTCCCGACTCCTGACCAAAAATGACACTCTCTTGGCCAAACAATAATAAAAATAATTATTTGTTTGGTAACTGTTTGATGTAGAGCCTCAGCTATGCTAAATGATCAAATTCAAATTCCCTAACAACCTTCGGGGTGTCAGACTCGTACCTCTACATCCATGACCCCAACGAAACTATTTTTTGATTTCATCTTGAACTTACCTTAGGATCGTTTGCTTCTGCATCTGTTTTTTTGTATGTCTTGACTTCTCACTTCAGGATAAGATAGAAAATATAGTTACTGCAGGATGCACACCCTGCAGAGCTCACTCTCCCATTCATGCTGAAGCTTTTGCCATCCTCAATGACCTCAACCACCTTGTTAATCCTGCATAAGTGTCTTGAAATATTCACAATATCATCATACGTTGTCTTTCTGTTGATTCCTTGACCAATGGAATTTTATAAAATAATACTCTTAAAACTTGAAAATTTGAAACTGATGCAATACCTAACTTGGCCAAAACCAGACGACTAAGCCACTCCTAGGATAACGCTACATCCCTTACCTCTCTTGATGTCTCTGATTACATGTTTACCTTTAATGGTTAATGAATAATAATAATTCTCTTAAAGAAAATACTACCTACAAAACAATTAATGAAAGAGATTAATTTGAAGGCGTGGCTAAAATACCAATAATGCTCGGATCATATTTTTAAAATCGAGAAATAGATTTTATGTAAGCAAATGACATAAGCAAAATGATCGGTAGTCTTTGGTCACATCCGAATGTCAACATATTTATACATAAATTAAGATTACGTGTGGAGATAACTCATCTCAGCTCATAAAGTGATGTATCACAAGTCACCTACTTCATCCATTAGATCGGGGCCCATCCAAGTCACCCAATCCGACCAATCAACACTACATCATATCCATGTCACATCATCGATAGCTGTCGTGGGATCCACAACAAATAAAGCCAGGATTGAGCCTCTCCGCTGATGCGATCGCACAGCGGATAAATGCGAACAACAGACAAGGAAGGGGATGAATTGCCTAAGATACCCTGCAACATGCTTCATAGTATTTCAAAGCTAGCGTATATTTTTGCAAATTAGTATTTAAAATGAAAGCTATTTAGTCATTTGATGCGCTCCACGGCTAGGATTGCGGCTCTGCCGCCGACGTGGACTCATAGTGGAGAAATGATGAAATGACTAATATACCCTTCACGAGGTTTCGTAGTACATCAAAGCTAGCGTATGAATTTATAAATTAATATTTAAATTGAGGGTTATTTGGTCATTTAGTACGCAATCGTTGCCCTAGTGATCAATAAGTCTCGCTCTCCGCTTGCAGAACGGGCGTGTGCGAAAAGGTGAAAGGAGAAGGGAAGGGGGAAAGAAAAGGCGAGGACGAGAGAGGAGAAGAGAAAGAAATCTGAAAAAGAGGCTACCAAAATCCTAATTTTCCTCTCTTCGAAATCGCCCTTTCCGTCGATCCCTTCTCAATAAGGAAAAACGAGAGACGAATTAGGGTTTGCTCGGTGATATAAAAATGGTTAGTGCTCATGTCGTTTATTTCATCGGTGTGGAATTCGATTCTTAGTTATGGCTTTCGATTACTAATCCTGCTTTTTTTCCTTTTCCTTTAAGCTCAGGACTGGTTTTCCTCCTCCTTTTGCCTCTGCCTTTTTATTTCTTAAAGCAGTAATGATCAAGATATATTTTTGGCGACATGTTCGAAAATTTTAATTTTGGCTGATAATTGGAGCTTATATAACTAAATAATTAGGACAGTTTAGGAAGAGAAAGTGTGTGAGATTTTCATTGAGACGATTCATTAGCCTTAAAGACGGGAAAGTGAAGTATTAAAATTTTCAATAATTTGATGTCTATATGTTTCTATATAGTTGAAAAAGGTAAAACGATTTCATGAAATCAGAGAAAAGGGTCACAGAAATCATATACTTATCTGTATATTGCTCCTTTTGCCTTCTGGATATAGATTCCATAAGTTTGGTGGATCATGGAATTTGACGTTGCTAGTTTGTCACCTCCAAAAGGCCTGAAGATTTATATTGTGTCGTTGCGTTTCTTGTCTGTGAAATTTTCAAATGATTCTTCATTACATTCGGATTAGTTCTTAATGGTTATCAAGTTAAGTTTGTTAATTTTGATCTTTAACAGCATAAATTGGGAAGAGGACATCGAGACAAAGTTCAGCAGTTCATGGCAATAACGGGATCGAGGTATACCGCTTACTAAAACATGAAACATTTTCTCCAAGTTCCGTACAAGGGCTACCATGGATATGTATCATAGAAAAAGCCTTTCAGTATCTGGGATAAGGCTGCCATAGTAATTAGTGGATAATAGTTTAGAATTCAGATGACTTGGTAGCTACAATATCAGTATTTTTCAATGAGATGCAAAATATTCATGATAGTTCTACACATTGCTTGTGGTGATAGTAATGACATATCAGTTCTACACATTGCTTGTGGTGATAGTAATGACATCGGTTCTACAGATTGCTTGTGATGGTCCTTCTTTATGATGTCATCCAATCAACAAAAAAGGTGTTCTGCTTGACCGCTTCAGGCAGAGTATCTGTTTTAAATTGCTTATTTTTATCGTTTACTATGGAAATACAATCACCGTTTCTCCTTGTTTACCTAAACAACTTTTGTCTTTGACAAGGAATCCAATTTTTGGTATTGGACCCATGCTGGTCCATGGCTGGACCGGCATGGGTCTAATCGCTTATATTAGCATTCACTCAAGCCATGCTCTTTTCTTTTCATAGGATCCTTAGCCTCCTGTCTTATTTTGATGAGAAGTGCTATTAGTTTAAGGTTTAATGCATTTTTTCATGTATCAATTTTCATTTATCTCTGTCTTCATACTAGCAGTAGGTTTAAATAAATGCTTTTTCTAACTTTTAGCAACATAACTCAGACATTAAGAACTGATTATCACCATCAACTTTACCACCTTGTATACTAGTATCACAACAGTCCAATTGGTTTATCGAGACTGGTATTGGATCGAGATTTGAATCTTGGTTATTTTAACTTTTGTGCTTGTGATGTAGACAATGGTGAGTGATGTTAATGGTCTTAAGTATGCCAACGGTCAAGATTAATTATGACTTTCTTTTTATTCAAAGTTTTACATTTCATGATTTGCATTTCTTTTACTTTTATTCATATTTTAATCATCCATAAACATGATTCTATTATTTTCACAGTGAGAAAGCTGCTGTTCAGGCTTTGAAAGCCAGTGATTGGCATTTAGAGGGGGCTTTTGACATATTTTATAGCCAACCCCATATTAGAACTGTTACTGACTCCAGGCATCTTGAAGAACTCTATAACAGATACAAAGGCAAGTTTCCTTGAGCAATTATTTTTTGTTGTATGCTCTTGCACTTATTGTGCCCTGTCCATTCCAACATGTGCCTATGTTTCTTGTAAAAAAAATGGCTGGATGTTTGTGTGACTCATGCTGTTTGTTGCCATTAAGTTGCACATATAACACTTTATGGAAGGAATGTTGTTATTGCACCCAACTTTTATCTTGTGCAAGGATTAAAATCTTGGTTTGGTGCTGATACCGGTTGGTACTGATACATGTTATAATCTACCTTGCCTCTGTAGCATCTGTGCAGCGTCTCCTTGCCTTTTTACTGTTTTATAGACATCTTAAGTTGTTTGTCGCCATAACTGTCACATCTTGCTCGTGATAACTTCTTATAACCTGAATGCACAATTTTTCTTGGAGCATGACCATGCAAGTGAGTGTTTCTGACTGTTGAATTTATTATTTTAGCCTCGAGGATTAAAAAAAATTGAACATAAGCTACCAAACTGTTGAGATGATAATTTATTGTCATCTCTTACTGTTCTGAAGTTCATTCTGTTTACAAGGCTCTTGCTATTCTTTTTGCAGCTGGTTGATTCATATAATTTTTATTTCGCTTAGTGGCATTTAGAAATTTCTTTTAAAAAAATATGCTGATGTTGATTATATTCTATCATAACATTTTCAAAAAAAATATAGGGATAAGATAGAACACGTAGAAGTGTTTCAGGTCCTGAAAGGGTCATAATTTAATTTAATTTAATTAAATATTTTTAATTGTAAAAATTATTGTACATTAATTTTGTATTTTAAAGTGTTATGTTTTTGATTGGTTTGTAAGTCAACAAAGTATAGAGGAAGCTAATTGAAAATTGTCTTTTGGGCGCTTGATGATTGACATAGTTGGCTTTTGGCTGCTATTATAACTGCTTCAATGGGGTTATCCAACAGCTCTTTAAGTGACTGGACGAATTTAACATGGATTTCCTGGCTCAACTTAAATTACACTAGACCACTATGTTTAATCTAAAGCCACTTTAGATAACTTTTTAACCTCTATTTTTTACCTGGCACCCCTTTAATGGGCACTTCTTGTTGTTTTGATTTGTTGATGCTATATAGATCATGATTGATCATGTTTCATTTTGATATATCGATATTTTGTATTATGATCACTTCATGTGAAATTTGTACAAAATTTATTTTCTCTAAACATTTGGTATTTGTATTTTTGATACATGGTAAAATCCCATAATTTTAGTGTTCTAAAACATGCTGCAGAATGCTGGTGGTGAAGGTACTGTATATTATGTTGTGTAACTGTATGCCCTGTCCATTCCAACATGTGCCTATGTTTCTTGTAAAAAAAATGGCTGGATGTTTGTGTGACTCATGCTGTTTGTTGCCATTAAGTTGCACATATAACACTTTATGGAAGGAATGTTGTTATTGCACCCAACTTTTATCTTGTGCAAGGATTAAAATCTTGGTTTGGTGCTGATACCGGTTGGTACTGATACATGTTATAATCTACCTTGCCTCTGTAGCATCTGTGCAGCGTCTCCTTGCCTTTTTACTGTTTTATAGACATCTTAAGTTGTTTGTCGCCATAACTGTCACATCTTGCTCGTGATAACTTCTTATAACCTGAATGCACAATTTTTCTTGGAGCATGACCATGCAAGTGAGTGTTTCTGACTGTTGAATTTATTATTTTAGCCTCGAGGATTAAAAAAAATTGAACATAAGCTACCAAACTGTTGAGATGATAATTTATTGTCATCTCTTACTGTTCTAGAAACTGCTGCTGAATGCAGTGTTCAAGATTGTTCTAGAAACTGCTGCTGAATGCAGTGTTCAAGATATTGTATAGTGTGTGGTATGCAGATGTATAATTGTAATTTTAATGCTATTAAAAGTGGCTGCAGAATGAGGGCAGCCAAGGTACTGTATTAAATGTGCTTTTAAATGTGAATTATTAAATCATAATTAGGTATATTTATATGTTGAGTCCAAACCAAAAAAATAAAAACTGTCTTTTATACTATGGTTAAAAATTTATTGAACTATGGTTAAAAATTTCTGGTATTGGACCCATACAAGTTGCTGGTTGGTTTGACACAAATCTGGTACATAACAGCATACGGACATACAATATGTTTGTATGGTAGTGAGGCAATATTGAGAAGTGGGGGAGAAGGATGAGGAGGAGAAAGAGAAGTGGAGAAGGTGGTGCAAGAGTAGAGGAATACCTAGTGGGTTGGTGAGTCGGTCACAGAGGGCGGTGCAAGAGCTGGTCCTTTTGTCGATCCTTCATTGGATGTAATACCTTCCAGGATGGACCGATCCAATGCGTATCAAGAATGTATATGGACCATATTAGTAATTATTGAGACATGCACATAAACCATATTCATAAGAACATTTCCATGTTTATGGAAACCGTATATGTAAGACAATGTTCACATATACAATAATACCATGTGATGTTGCTTTTAGTGAGGCAATCATATGACTGCATATGCATATGTGATCATATAGACTGCATTTTGAAACAATGGTAGTATTTCATAAGATGACCCCCCATCATGAGCTTATGGTGTCCAAAAATGGCACATGAGTCCATCATTTTCCACAAATACTCCCCTGTTTTTTCCTGCCCTCGCAATGTATAACATTGAGCTGTTTTTTTTAATGTTCATTGCATGGCCTACTTCCTCTGAATTGATGTAAACTTCTTTCTAAGATTTTTTCAGAATTGAATAATCATTGATTATGTAGATGTGCTTTAACCAATCGTTTGCCAGTATAATCACTGAGAATTTGACATGAAAATCAGTCACTTATTTTTGTCTGTCTAAATATGTAATTTAATACAACTGGCTGTCGCATCATTGATGCTTATGCTTCATGGAGTGATAAAATGAAATATTTTCTATTGTGGCAGATCCTTATGTTGATATGATACTGGTGGATGGTATAACTCTTCTTTGCAATGATTTGCAGGTAAGATTTGTTTAAGTTGTTTCTCGTATGACACACTGCAGTTTGTTCTCTTATGTGCACATTACCAATATATATGTCAGAACTGGTTTTGTTATGCCAACAAATGGTGCTCGGAAAATCTGGAATGTTTGACAGTGATGACAGTGGAGTCAGTTTATGTATTATAACTACTATGTTATTTATTAAAGAAAATATATGCAGCTCAAAGTGTTAAGTTTTTAAAAATTGTTTTTTCCTTGGGGACCAATTATATTCAACTTTCTTAATAAGTTTTAAAGGGGACTTCTTGTTCAGATTGAGCAGAATAAAAAAGTTTTGAAGGAGAACTGTTGACTATTGTACAAACTGATCATAATTTACATGTCAACTTTTAGCTCATATATAATAGTTTAAGTTATAATTTTTCAACAGGAATATGTTTTTTATAATTTTTCATTGCGTTCATTTTTGTTTTTGTTTAACTTGCATAACAAAAGGATCATTTCATCTTTTAAGTATAATTTTCTTGTTCTGTTGTTTCTTTTGTCTTATAGCTAGTGACCTGTTCTTGGTTCTTGCAGGTGGATCCCCAAGATATTGTTATGGTGAGTGCATATATGACATGAATAAGTCCTTTGCATTACTTTTTGGTATTTTTGTCGGGTAACTTTGGTTTTGTTAAAATTTAAATATTTTGTGGGCATTCGAAATGGCGGTTATTTATTTGTTCAATTGTTAAAAGTTAAAAAACCTAGTTTTCTTCTCTCCTCTGTTCAAGAATCATTGAATTCTGCAACTATTATTTTTAAGGATTGATCGTTATGATTAGGAATGAGCATGATTAAGGTTTTATATTTTTGGTACCAGATCCCTACTAATTTATGACCGGACCAGTATGGTTCTGGCCAATGTTGGCATATTAACACATGGTATATGGTAAGTTGGTGCAGCCTGTTGTACCAAGAAAAGGGGAGGAGGGGGAGCGGGAGGGAGGAGAGGAAGAGGAGGAATGGAGGAAAAGGAGAAGAATAGGAGGAGAAGGTGGATTAGAAGGTGGCAGGTGGGTGGGCCTGCAGTTCAGGCAGGTGGCAGCGTGTGATTGCCTGCCATGTTTAAACCATAAGTTGCACTGCTGCAGGTCATGCCAAAAAAAGGGATTCAACCGCCCAAAAAGGGCTGGTCCATTTCCTGGTTCATGCTGAGACCTGTATATATGGGCCGGTATGAATTGGTCAAGACAAAATCGAGTTCTATGAGTGTGATTATAGTTCTGTGTATGGCATGTTATCCTCTTCATTTTAAATTATAATATGCCATGCTTCTATTGGACTCCATGGTACAGTGCCATTCTGAACTATGTAGGCATGATTATATCAGCATGAGTTTGGGCCTTAATGTAGCAGCATCTATTGGTAAAGATGCTTTTGGTGAACTGTTATCACTATATGTTGTTCTTTGACATTGTAAGGTACTCATGAATGTTCATCCTGATAATATTCTCAATTTATTGGATCATTTGTGGTTCTATGCTCTAGGCTAGCATAATTGATAAAGTGGGCATACCTTCTTGTTGTTATTTTTTCTGTCATAGCATGGTTGTTAAAAAGACTGTTGATTTTAGCACTTGGTATGGTGGAAGGTTTTTGAAATTGATCTGTTTGTGAACAGCTCTGTTTCTGCCATAAACAAGTTGATCCGTGCCTAATAGAATCTGTTAGTCAAGCTTGGCTTGTTAATGTTTGCAAGTAGATGGCTTTATCTAGCCAAAAGTTGCCTGTTGGCAAATGCTGGTCTAAGGAACTTTTAGATACTTTATGTATGTCATTTGATAGCTGCTGACTGCACCAGTCAAAGGCTCTTCAGTTTCAGGCAGAACTTTTATTTGGCGAACTTTCTTCTGTATTGCGCTATAATAGGAAGTAGTTTATTGGTGCAATATAACCAATTGTTGGTTCTTCATGGTAGATATGTGACCTTGTCTTGTGTTGAACATGTTTCGTTTGAGTCATATTAAGTTCTTGTTCAATTCAGTCTCTTCATTAGTTATAGTCTAAGAACTTTAGATACTTTATGTATGTCATTTGATAGCTGCTGACTGCACAGTCAAAGGCTCTTCAGTTGCGGGCAGAACTTTTATTTGGCGAACTTTCTTCTGTATTGCACTATAATAAGGAAGAAGTAGTTTATGGTGGCAATATAATCAATTTGGTTCTTCAAGGTAGATATGGGACCTTGTCTTGTGTTGAACATGTTTCGTTTGAGTCATATTAAGTTCTTGTTCAATTCAGTCTCTTCATTAAGTTTATAGAGTGCCTATGGGTCTTTATATTATCTCTTCCCTTTTCATTAGGTTCCATCTTGTCATTGTTCAAGTAGCTATGGTAGTGTTTGTAATTTGTTTCACCTGATCCAGTCAAAACTTTGATGTCCTGCATCTGGATTGTAAACATTAAAATAGAGTTTTATGGTATCTTGAAGTGATGAGAAGTCCCAGATATTCGTGTAAAGTTTTAGGGTCATTTAGATTAGTTGGGAATTATTCTAAGACTACGATACTTGTCTACAATGAGTCTTAAGAGAAATCATGATCAATAAATTATGAGTTAATAATGATGATTTATGACATGCTGGATTTTTTTGTTTTCTCCAATTCTCATTTCTCATTTATTCTATCTTTTTATATCTTTCTTCTATTTTCCTCTACTTTATTTACTTTTAAATTGTCTCATAATTGGAGGCTCTGTCAACATGGTTTCAGATAATCAAAATTTTCATGCCTTCATTATGTTGACTCCAGATTCATGATGTTGAACAATTTTAGCACAACATAAAGCTCCATTGGGATAATTAACATCTTTGCCAGTGAAAAATAAGAGTTTCATGACTTGAGTATCTAGGGGCCTAGAGTGACAATGCAAGTCCAAGACTCATGCTACAACTTGAAATGATTGACATGAAGCTGTAAAAAATCTTTTACCTTATGAAGAACTTACATTCAATGCTTGATATTTGTAAAAGGAAAGGTCCAAAATGAGTTGTTTGAATAATTTGTTGCTTCTCGGGCATTCCTCTTATGCTTGCTTAGTCTGCAAGGAAAGAGGTATTTTTAATTAAAACATGAGGTGTTTCATTACCATACAGCATGAACTATTTGGTGTAGGAACCATTTTTGTTTTATATTAATATTAATTTTGTTTTATTTTTTTTTCAAATGTCAAAATTTGTTACATGGCAACATCATATGTATTTTCAATTATAGGATTGTTCAAGGGAAGAAAGGGATGCCAAATGAAAATGGAAGAAAAGGAATAATGATCTCAATTGAAGATTCTATCCAAAGAAGGAAATTAATACCAATAAAGAATATGTATAAAAAGGAATTTTGAACAAATTTGAAAATAGTTCTTCTGAGAATGAAATGTAGGTGATTGATTAGCCTTGGCTCATGGAATAGTATCTTCTTAAGTGAACATTCTTTTAGTTCTTTTGTTTTTCTTTTTTCTGCTTGTAATTGGGGATCTATTTGAAGGGTAAAAGGTTATAAACAAATGACGTGGTGAAGCAATTGGAGTTTAGATCAATAGAAGAAATTTCTTCCTAATGATGTGTTACCATTGTTTTTAATCCTATGAGTGATTCTCAAAGTCAAAGTGAGTATGTATCTGGATCATCTAAAATTTCTTCTTCCTTTATACTAGTCCTACTTTATATTTGTCCTTTCATAAAAATCAAATATGATTTAAAGATTTAGCGACCTTGAAAATTGACCACGAACCAAATTAAATCCTATAATATCCTTTTACCCCTTTCTCTCATGTATCATACATCACTAACATTCAATTTTCTTGTTTTATGCTATACTTATAAGAGTTCCACAATCAAACTTGGGATCAGATAAAAAATGAGGAGCTTCCTCTTCTTCTCCTCCTTGCTCCACCGCCTCCTATTCTTCCTTTTTCTTCTTACTTTTCCT
Source organism: Musa balbisiana (assembly GCA_004837865.1). Classification (NCBI taxonomy): domain Eukaryota; kingdom Viridiplantae; phylum Streptophyta; class Magnoliopsida; order Zingiberales; family Musaceae; genus Musa; species Musa balbisiana. The sequence goes on along the minus strand of CM017193.1, from coordinate 31,777,708 downwards.
TCCTCCTTTTGTCTTGCTCTTCCTCCACCGCCATATGTTCCTTTCTCTTCTTCTTCCTCCTTGAAATGTGTTGGTACATTGGCCCCGACTGAAGGACCGACTGACCATGCAAGATTCATGCGTTGCCACCCTGACACCTTCAGGCAAGATTCATGCGTTGCCACCCTGACACCTTCAGGCAAGATTCATGCGTTGCCACCCTGACACCTTCAGGCAAGATTCATGCGTTGCCACCCTGACACCTTCAGGCAAGATTCATGCGTTGCCACCCTGACACCTTGGCTAATAAGGTTAGCCACCCTGACACCTTCAGGCAAGATTCATGCGTTGCCACCCTGACACCTTCAGGCAAGATTCATGCGTTGCCACCCTGACACCTTCAGGCAAGATTCATGCGTTGCCACCCTGACACCTTCAGGCAAGATTCATGCGTTGCCACCCTGACACCTTGGCTAATAAGGTTAGCCACCCTGACACCTTGGCTAATAAGGTTAGCCACCCTGACACCTTCAGGCAAGATTCATGCGTTGCCACCCTGACACCTTCAGGCAAGATTCATGCGTTGCCACCCTGACACCTTCAGGCAAGATTCATGCGTTGCCACCCTGACACCTTCAGGCAAGATTCATGCGTTGCCACCCTGACACCTTCAGGCAAGATTCATGCGTTGCCACCCTGACACCTTCAGGCAAGATTCATGCGTTGCCACCCTGACACCTTCAGGCAAGATTCATGCGTTGCCACCCTGACACCTTCAGGCAAGATTCATGCGTTGCCACCCTGACACCTTCAGGCAAGATTCATGCGTTGCCACCCTGACACCTTCAGGCAAGATTCATGCGTTGCCACCCTGACACCTTCAGGCAAGATTCATGCGTTGCCACCCTGACACCTTCAGGCAAGATTCATGCGTTGCCACCCTGACACCTTCAGGCAAGATTCATGCGTTGCCACCCTGACACCTTGGCTAATAAGGTTAGCCACCCTGACACCTTGGCTAATAAGGTTAGCCACCCTGACACCTTCAGGCAAGATTCATGCGTTGCCACCCTGACACCTTCAGGCAAGATTCATGCGTTGCCACCCTGACACCTTCAGGCAAGATTCATGCGTTGCCACCCTGACACCTTCAGGCAAGATTCATGCGTTGCCACCCTGACACCTTCAGGCAAGATTCATGCGTTGCCACCCTGACACCTTCAGGCAAGATTCATGCGTTGCCACCCTGACACCTTCAGGCAAGATTCATGCGTTGCCACCCTGACACCTTCAGGCAAGATTCATGCGTTGCCACCCTGACACCTTCAGGCAAGATTCATGCGTTGCCACCCTGACACCTTCAGGCAAGATTCATGCTTGGATATTTGTAAAAGGAAAGGTCCAAAATGAGTTGTTTGAATAATTTGTTGCTTCTCGGGCATTCCTCTTATGCTTGCTTAGTCTGCAAGGAAAGAGGTATTTTTAATTAAAACATGAGGTGTTTCATTACCATACAGCATGAACTATTTGGTGTAGGAACCATTTTTGTTTTATATTAATATTAATTTTGTTTTATTTTTTTTTCAAATGTCAAAATTTGTTACATGGCAACATCATATGTATTTTCAATTATAGGATTGTTCAAGGGAAGAAAGGATGCCAAATGAAAATGGAAGAAAAGGAATAATGATCTCAATTGAAGATTCTATCCAAAGAAGGAAATTAATACCAATAAAGAATATGTATAAAAGGAATTTTGAACAAATTTGAAAATAGTTCTTCTGAGAATGAAATGTAGGTGATTGATTAGCCTTGGCTCATGGAATAGTATCTTCTTAAGTGAACATTCTTTTAGTTCTTTTGTTTTTCTTTTTTCTGCTTGTAATTGGGGATCTATTTGAAGGGTAAAAGGTTATAAACAAATGACGTGGTGAAGCAATTGGAGTTTAGATCAATAGAAGAAATTTCTTCCTAATGATGTGTTACCATTGTTTTTAATCCTATGAGTGATTCTCAAAGTCAAAGTGAGTATGTATCTGGATCATCTAAAATTTCTTCTTCCTTTATACTAGTCCTACTTTATATTTGTCCTTTCATAAAAATCAAATATGATTTAAAGATTTAGCGATGACCCAGGGGACTGATACAGGTCCAGATTCATGCGTTGCCACCCTGACACCTTGGCTAATAAGGTTAGCCACCCTGACACCTTCAGGCAAGATTCATGCGTTGAACAAATATGGTACAGAACAGAAGAGAGAAACATAGCATTTGATGGGATCTTACACAATCATTGTGCTCAAGCATGAGTTGAAATTTTATGTTATTTAGGGCTCCTATTCTGAGATAAATGTTCAATAAAGTGTTGAAGGGCATTATGGGAAAATCTGAATCCTGGTGTTACACTAGTATTTTCATAATTCTTAGTGGGATGAAGAATAGTGATTCAAATGACTCACAAGATCATAATGGATTATTGGATTTTGGACTGGAATGCTCTATTTTGTTCAGCGATTTAAAAAGGCGCTCGGGCGCTCGCCTAGGCGGTCGGGCGAGGCGAGGCGAGGCCCGAGCGCCTCGCTAATCTTCCAGGTGGCGCGCTTCAAAGAGGCGCCGCTTGGGCGCTCGCCAGAGCCCAAGCGCTGGGCGCTTCGGGCGAGCGCCTGGGTTAACCAAGGCGACCGAACCAGGATTTTAGGTTTGGTTCGGTCCTGGTTCGGTCTCCGGTGGTTAGTTGGTTCAATCGAACCAACTAAAACCGATATCAGTGACAATCCAATCCTAACCCTCGTTGCCGCTGCCGCTCCCGATCCCGATCTCACTGCTCGCCATTGTCGCTGCTCGCAAACGCTGCCGCTGTCGCCTCCCGCTGCTCGCCGCTTTCGGTCCCGTTGTCGTCGCTCGCGCCTCCCGCTACTCGCCGCTCCCGCTCTCGCTCCCGCTCCTGCTGCCGTCGCTCGTCGATCGCCGTCGCTCGTCGCTGCCGTTGCCTCCTTACACTCCGCTGCCACTGCCGCTTCCTCTTTTCTCAGTCAGCAGGCTTAGCACCCCCTTATACTTCCTTCTTCTCCTTCTGTTAACAGTATATAATATACTGTTAACAGTATACTGTATATTGTTAATATTGTTAGGTTTATTTGAAATTATTAATTTTCAATACTGTTAATAGATTAATAATATATTATTTTGATTTTAATACTGTTAATTTTTATTTATTTGAAATTATTGCAAGGTTTCAAGAAGATGATTTATGTGAAAATGACGATAATATTGATTATGATGAATGACTTTGATGTAAAATTTTATTGTTTTGAATTTTGAAACTTTTTGTTAATGTGACATTGTGATTTTGTATTTTAGATTTTCTTAATTTAATAGCATATTTTAATTTAAAATTTTAAATAATTATATTTATTAATTATATTATATATTTTTATATTTTAGCACATCGTTTCGCTCGGGAGAGTGCCTAGCGCCTCGAGCATTTTTGGACCTTGGCGCCTTTTGACGCCTGGCGCTTTTTAAATCACTGGTTTTGTTGCAATCCTACTTCTGTGTATCTGGTCTTTTCTTCTTTCTTATTCCGTTATCTTACTTTCTCCTATCTTGCTGCTTTCTTATTTGTTTACTGTGGTTAAATAATTTAAAGACTACTGCTATTTTCTGATCAGCTAAGTTTCTACTTTACATTGTGTTTGCTTTGGTGATTTACTGAAGCACTTACAGTACACTAATTATAAGGTGCTGTGTGCTTTTGGTTTCTTTTACGACAGTTAGTTGTATCTTGGCACATGAAGGCTGCTACAATGTGTGAGTTCTCTCGGCAGGAATTCATTGGTGGATTACAATATCTTGGGTAATATTTGGCCTCACTGAGTTGCTTAATCTTTCATCTTCTGAGTAGGTTGGAGGAGTTTTGACATATGAAGATACAATTTGTTTGTGTTGAAAGTAAAATGTTTTGATGCAGGATAGATACAATTGAGAAGTTTCGTGATAAGTTATCATATATGCGAAGTGAGCTAAAAGATGAACGTGAGTTTTATCTGTCCCATTCTGTATTTTGGAAGCTACTTGGCATATGTTTATTCAAGTTATTTTTAAGTTTGTTACACTGTTATAAACAAAACTGAAACACATGGCTTATGTTTGTTATTCTTCAAGCTTTTCTAATAAATTTTGTGTTTCATGCCTCCAGAAAAATTTCGTGAAATATACAATTTCGCTTTTGGCTGGGCTAAAGAAAAGGTACCCAACCAATTTTTGTTTAGTGAGCATCTCTTTCATATTATTTTATTAGGCAGTCAAAATGCTATGTTTTACAAAATGTTAATTCATTAATTACTTGATATTTCATAATATTATGGAAGCACAAATATGTATAATCATTTTCATGTTATGCTCTAATGGGAGTGTACAAAAAATCTTACAAATTATGTGCTATACGACAAATAAAGTCATCCATGGTGTTTGATAAAAAAGGGTCATAACATTTTGCTTGTTGTGGTAAGGTTGCATTTATTCACCATTCTTAGAGCTTCATTGGCGGGGAGCTCTGTGAACTAGGTGACCCTTTTAGTACTCTCTCTCTCTCTCTCTCTCTCTCTCTCCCTCCCTCTCTGTGGATTGGATGTATGCCAAGGTTTGTACTTCGTAATACCATCCTTATAGTTTGGTACTGGTGGTGCTTATCAGTTCGACACTATGGGCACATGGACTAGGCTTCCGATATAGGGCTTGAACCACCTGGTACATCTGGTATAGGGCCTGTACCATGTGGTACAAGTCCTGTACTGGTAACTTTTCTATCGTTCAACCTTTTTTTAGGTTTTTTTTCAAAATTCAGTACATTCTGACTTACCGACGCAATGTGCTGGTACGGCTCGGACCCATACCAGTCTAGATTAGGACCAGTATAGGTCTGGTACTCAAAATTAAAAATATTGATAGATACTGTAATCACTGTCAGTATTGAGAAAGGCATTTTAAGATTCATTATTTTCTCAAAGATATTTTCTTCAACGTCTTTGGGTCTGGTCGACTTGGTTGTTTTCATGTGTCCACAAGTTTGAAAGGGAATTTTGTGACATCTAAAGGAAAGACGAGTTTAATCATATGGCAATCGAATTTAAAAATGTTGAAAAATAACTATAATAATAAAGCTACAAGTCTCAAGTATTTGGGGCCGACCATATGGATATTTTTTGCTACCATAGAGGCACGTAAAACATCTTCGGGTTAGTTAAATTAAGAATATTTAAAATTTTATTTATGGTCTCAATTAAAATATTTTAAGGTCTTCTTCTATCTCACCTCATACCACATACTAATTATTTCACATCCCATCAAATTTAGTAAACTTTGTTACTAAATTTGATTTATTTAACATCCCATCAAATTCACCATTAATTAATATTCAGTGTATTTAATGTTAAGTTTCACTGATCATCTCTGGTTTTACCTATAATTATCAGACTTTTGTTTTTTTTCATTTGAAGTTTGTGTGTAACTATTTTGGAAAGTTCAGTTTTCAATTTTCTTGGTTAAACACCTAAAGTATTACCATTTTTATGTAATTTTACAACATATATATATGTTTGTTTATCTTACATAATTGATAATTTTATAGAATAATTCTAAATTATTTATTTCATTATCTTTCTTTTGTTTTCTCTTTCTATTTTTGTTCATTCTAGTCATATTCTTTTTTTTTTCTCTTCCCTCTTCTTTTTTCTTATGTTCCTTTCATGTCAAGAAATCAAGTAATCTGTCTTGAGATTGCATTCCACCATGGTTTACCTGGTTGCACCTGATAGATAAATCTGCCAGCTTTGCCAGATCACTCTCCTTTGGATCATAGCTAGGGTTGATAAGATCAGACATGCCATACTGATCCTTCAGTGGATCACCCACTCCCTTTTCTTCTTGGGTCTCTTAATTTGAATCAAGAGATTCCTCCCTTTTCCTTTTCTGGGATCAAAGAAGTCCAATGCCAAATTCCAATGTAAACTGGTTGAGTGTTGAGGCTACTGAAGTTTTTTTATGGAGCAATAATTTTGACATGCCTTTTTATGACATTCACAGATTAGGGGTGTTGGGCGGTAACTATTGTATCATGTCAACATGCTGTGGGCATTATTCTACCATTTTTTTTGGTATGATATGTGCAACATATACTACATTTCTATTGACATGGGTATCTGTGTGAGACCTACATCTACAATATCTTGAAGCATGCACTGATATAGTTTTAAACTCATTGCTGTCCCAAATAGTAAATAGTAACACCTGAGTACTTTCAGTGTCAAAGTCCACATGGTTGTCCATATAAAATGGTACAAATCCATTAGCCAATATGGCATTAAGATCATAATCTATGCAATCCTTTTACACACTTTGGTTTGACTAGGTTATGGCTTGGGATAGATGTAGATTTCTTGGTGGATTCACAGGCCTTCAAAATCTATTTCCTGCCTACTGATACTTCATGGATATCATGGCAGTGATTTAAAAAGCGCTAGGCGCCAAAAGGCGCCAAGGTCCACAAACGCTTGAGGCGCTAGGCGCTCGCCCGAGCGAAGCGAGGCGCTAAAATATAAAAATATATAATATAATTAATAAATATAATTGTTTAAAATTTTAAATAAAAATATGCTATTAACAACATTAAAATCAAAATAATATATTATTAATCTATTAACAGAAAATTAATCATTTCAAAATTCAAATAAACTTAATATTAAGAGTATACTGAGCCTGATGGAGAAACAAGGAAGCAGCGGCGGCAGCAGCAGCGGCGAGCGGCGACAGCGGCAGCGAGAAAGGGAAAGGGAGCGGAAGGCGCGAGCAGCGGGAGGGCTCGAGGGAGGCCGCGAGGCGCGAGCAGCAGGAAGGCTCGCGGGAGGGCTCGCAGGAGGCGCGAGCAGCGAGAGGGCTCGCGGGAGGCACGAGCAGCGGGAGGCGCGAGCAGCGGGAAGGCTCGCGGGAGGCGCGAGCAGCGGGAGGGCTCGCGGGAGGCGCGAGCAGCGGGAGGGCTCGCGCCTCGAGGGCTCGCGGGAGGCACGAGCAGCGAGAGGGCTCGCGAGAGGCGCGAGCAGCGGCAGCGGCGAGCAGCGACAGCGGGAGCAGGAACGACGAGCAGCGAGATCGCGATCGGGAGCGGCAGCGGCAGCAGGTTAGGGTTGGGTAAGGGTTAGGTTTAGTTGGTTCGATTGAACCAACTAACAACCGAACCAGGACCTAAAATCCTGGTTCGGTCGCCTTGGTTTACCCAGGCGCTCGCCCGAAGCGCCCAGCGCCTGGGCTCGGGCGAGCGCCCAGGCGGCGCCTGTTTGAAGCGCGCCGCCTGGGACATTAGCGAGGCGCTCGGGCCTCGCCTCGCCTCGCCCGAGCGCCTAGGCGAGCGCCCGAGCGCCTTTCTTAATCACTGTATCATGGTGGGATTTTGTGACTGCTATTTATGCATCAACTATGAGATATAGCTTGGGCATTATCTATCTCCAAATGACATCACATAGGTGTTGGTGACAAGCTCATGTGCTTCCAACTCAGGCTCCAACTCAGGTTATGATATGATGATATCATAGCCATTAAGCTTGGTGATGTGTGCCCAGCAAAGTGGTGTTTTTTGGATGGTGGCAGGTACTGTGATGTCTTTGAGCTTTCAAAACTCTATCTCGCTTGGATCAATGTCTCATGCATTATCCTTTGCAATGTTGAGGTTGATCATAGCTGCAAGACCTTTAGGCTCACATTGACCTTGAATTTTGGTTGCTGTACCCAAGTTGTTGCCCATTCCCAAGCAACAACACATGAGTACACTATGTTTATGCTTGGATTTGCAGTTAATTTTATTCTTTCCTCCTGTTCATACTTCATGTGGAACGCCTGTTATTAAATAATACAAACATGAGATACTTCCCTACCTCATGCTCAAAGGTATAATTTATTTATTTTTGAGATATTTTAAAGATAATATTGAAAGTGGCTTTCTTTCCAATCATCGCAGGGTCAAAAATCTCTGGCACTTGATACAGCTATTGGCATGTGGCAGTTGTTGTTTGCAGAAAGGCACTGGCCTTTAGTTGACCATTGGTGCCAGTTCTTACAGGTAGGTTTTTTCAGCCACCATTTTACCAGGTTTCATTTCATTCTTGGATGAATTTTCTTAACATTAGAGAACACTTATGCAATTATGGCATGATAGATGTTTCATTCCCTCCGAGGGATACATGGATTTAGTTTGTTGTTTGCTTCTTCATGCTTTTGCAACACCTTAATGAAGTTCATTACTTAGGTCTAGTTCGTGGCTTGTGCCTCTAATATTCTGTGCAACAGGTGATGTCTAATCCATTTTGTCATTATCAGGTGAGGCATAACAAAGCAATATCGAGAGACACCTGGTCTCAGCTATTGGAATTTGCTAAGGTATGCATTTAAGTATTAAATGGTTTTGTTACAATTTAATAACAGTATCTAATTGTCAATTAATACAATATGTGATAGTTCAACATAGGTGGCTGCCCTAAATTGTTTTTGGATTGCTTTTTGTCTTATTAAGGATTGTATTTGATGTTTGTTCCTCATTGTATCTTAGACTCTAATGTTAAGTTGAATTGTGCATTTTCATCCTTTTCCAAGTCTATATTAGTCTGCAAGTTATCAAGTCCTCAGGATTCATGAGTTGGATGCCCATCAGTCTTTTTGGATAGAAGTTCTTGGGATTTTCATTGTGCATTTTCATCCTTTTCCAAGTATGTATTAGTTTGCAAGTTATGAAGTCCTCAGGATTCATGAGTTGGATGCCCATCAGTCTTTTTGGATAGAAAATCCTGGAATTTTTATTCTCTGACCAGGTAAGTGATTCGATCATTTTGAAATGGACAGCACACAAGAAGAAATTTTATAACATGCAAATTGAGACAAAAATAGCAAGAAGCTAGAACACGCATCAGATATCTTATCTAACATTCAGCTAGCTAAAATTAAATCTTAGAATACAATTAAGTTAAATCTCATGCGGACAGTCTTGGAGCAAACTCAACTAAATATCCATTTCAATTCTGTTGTGTTGGGCAAACCCACCCTCTTTAAGATGGTTTTCATACATCTCTAAAAGAAAAAGTCTTAGAGCAAAGGCATACTCGAGGATTGACATTTGTTGGCGCAAGGTGTTTGGTATAATACAAGTACAACCTTCTTGGTATAGTACAATTACATGCTTTTGTCAGTTGGCATGCCCATGTATCATTCAACACATAGTAAAAATTGGTCCGGCCATGTGCTAGTACCTACAGTACAATTAGGATGTCATGTTCTGATACTTATCTGGCATGATATGTGTTGATCTGTGCTGATTTTCCTTTATGTTGTTCTCACTGATCCATTTGCATTCTAAAATTGGGATGACCATGCCAATAGATAAGAAATAGCAACATGCACAGTGGCCTGTTTCTCTATTGAATCCTAGTTTTCACCATTTAGTACCCTTAGATTCTCCAAGAATGACTCAAAAACTTATGTCCCTACTTAAGTGGCCTAGGCATGCTAGGGAAACAAATCTGCTACATTACGTACATAAAGAATCTTTCAAATGCACCATTTTGGTGAACCTATGAACTATCTTTAGATACTATTTCACATGCCTAGCTAGCACTCTTTGGCAAAACCTAATGCAATGGTTATGCAATATATTCTCAGGGTGCCACAGGAAAACAAGGAGTTTGATGTCCATTGTTTTCATAGTAGTTTCATCTCCTTAAAGTGACCTTTGATTTGTGAATTCCATTTTCTAACCTAATGCTATTTACATCTCATCTTTAGCCAATAATCTTAATGCAAAAAATTCTTTTGTTAAGCTTTGTCATTTTGTTTACGTTATTCTTTATTGTGTCGCTCATTTATGAGATTATTTTTGAATGATACTACTAGAATTCATGGATGTGACCCCTCAAATCAATATCGTATCTTGGGTGGCATAACCTATTGTAGGGGTTCAATACTAGATTTTTAACATGATATTACAAATTCAACCATGACAATGATTTCAACATATTTCTTTAATGGATTTGAAATCTCTAGTGACATTGTAATTAGCAAAGTTGATTTAAAAAGGATGGCTTAATGTAATAGGTGCCAACCTGGTGGTTTTAAAAGTGCAAGGTACCAATATCTCATAACGCTTGAGGCACTAGGCACTTGCTTAAGCGAAGTGAGGCATTGCAAAATAAATAAATAAAAAAATATATGGAGGAAGGAGAAGAGGAGTATTCAACGGCTATGCAGGAAGTTGGGGGAGAGGGCAGTCGAGGAAGCAACGGATGAAGGTGGTGGCGACGGAGGAAGCAATAGACGAAGGTAGCGATAGTGGAGGAAGATATGAATGAAGGCGGTGAAGTTGCAGATGGAGTCAGCAACGACGGAGGAAGTTGTGGCACTTTAGTTGGTTGATTGAACCAACTTGCCTGTTCAATTGAACCAAGGATTAACCCCACCTAGTACCAACTTGCCTCTTAACTTGAGCGCTTGCCCAAGGCACCCAAGCAGTGCTTCATCGAAGTGCCTCGCCTAGAGATTGTGTGAGGCACTCAGGCCTCACCTCACCTCGCTCCTAGGTGAGCGCTCTGGCACCTATTAAAAATACTATGCCAATCAATGTGGGTTCTAGAGAGCGTTAATATGTGCAGTTTTACCAGCAAAGATATTATTCCAAATGACTCGAGATTGATTCTGAGTCCCATGACATGGTCCTTTACACACACAGAGAGAGAGAGAGAGAGAGAGAGAGAGAGAGAGAGAGACCAATAAGCAATGAGAAAAGGTAAGGGAGTGTTTCAAAAGAAAAGTCTAAGGTTCCCCCAGTTTGTAACTATTTTACTACTTGGGAAGGGTTCTGTCCCAGGTAGTGAGACGTGTTACAAAGTAATGTTAGGAATAGCATTGATGCTTTTATTTTTTCATTTTTTTTTCTTGTAGTTTGTCTTCAAATAAATTTGTTTGTCATGTGTTGAAGTCCACCAACCTTGATTGTTACCTTTTTTTTAGCCAATAGAACTAACTGTTGACAAGGTGCTCCTATAACTTCAGAAAATGGTAGTCTTCCGATTTGAAGTTCTATATTGGAACACCATATCCATGCGCAATTGGAAAGGATACTGCAGATCAACAATAATGTCCCCAGCTGCATCCTTGCCTCTCCTTGCACTAGGCAGGAAGAACATGCAGAGAATGTAGCCCTAATGGAAAAAAATAAATCAACTAATTTTGTTCAATGATATTAGTATGGGTAGAAAATATGCATGCTGATGATGAAATTAGGATGTATCTATAGGCTTTTGGTATAGCACAAAATCATTTTTGTTTATGACCTTTGTTCAGACTGTTGATCTTCAACTGTCCAACTACGATGAAGAAGGTGCTTGGCCCTATCTGATTGATGAATTCGTGGAGTACTTGACCGAGAATGGAATCGTCCAGCGCCATCAGAATTGAGAAGTGACACAAAGCAGTTGATTGTACGCTGTTGTTTACAGATTCCTTGCAGTGTCTTATGATTGGTTCACAAAATCAGGATTTGGTTCTCATTCAGAATGAGCATGAAGGCCTCAAAACTTTTGCCCTTCTCTTTAGCTGCCTTGATTGATCAATGGTGAGCGAGTCCTATGCACGTTGAAGAAATATGGTGTCGAAGTGGCCTGTCCCTTTTAAAGTTTGCATTCTTTTCTCACTTAGTATTATGATAGCAAAATCCCAATGCTCTCGTCTCTGAAAGCTACCTTTTGCTTTCAAACATAGTTGAGACTTGTAGTTAATACTTTGTGCTCACTTGCAGTTTGAGTTGCTGGAAACTTTATGGCATGCTTTTCTGTTTGGAAATCAGTTGAACAAAATCTGCTCAACTAGAAAGAGTGATTGGATCGGGTTGATATTTTAGTTGACTTGATGTACCTGATCGAGCTGTCCTACAATGTACATGATCTTCCATATAAATCCTACATAATCCTATTGATGAGTGTGCAGTCAAACAAATTTACATAATGAAAATAGGAGCAAACTAGGAATGTACGACGATGTCATGATTAAGAAAGTTAGTCTTAAAACCTGAGAGAGAGAGAGAGAGAGAGAGAGAGAGCAGCATTACCACCGTGACGAGATTAGAAAATGTAGACATGCAATAGAAACTTGCTGTGATTCATCGTATGTTAAGAGGCAGAATCCTCTAAGAGGATGAATGATGTAAGTTTACGATCGGATTCTTAAGCGGATGAATGATTTTAAGTTTATGATCGCTCCAGTATTATAACTTGTAATAGCTACCTCGGTTGACATGACTTTTGTTCAATGACTCTAAATAGGTCGAACAGGAATGTTGGAACTGAAATCAAATTGAAACCTGACTTGGGCAGTTCGGTTTTTGTTCCAACTATTGGTACCATCGGTTTTTGAACCGGGTCTAAAACTGGAACCATCGGTTCTGGTTCCATCTTGGTTAAAAAAAAAAACAAAACAACTATTGGTAATCTTATGTTAGATATTCAATTAGAAGTACACCCATTTCAAAGTGGGATTTTTTTTTATCAAAATTTTGTAAGAAAAAAAAAAAATATATATATATATATATATATATATATATATATATATATATATATTTACCGCTTTAAATTATTTTTCATTAAAAATTAAATTTAAAAATATATAAAAATAAACCGAAACTGAAACCAGAATTGCTTGAATCCAGTTCTCCAAATCCTTGAAATCTAAACCGTCAATTTCGGAATCAGTATCATGTCTAGCTTCAACGACTGGCACCTAACGATCCTGCACCCGAACATCTTCTGGAGCTCATAACAGGTAGCCCTGACATTTGCAGAATGTCAACGCCCCTCAATCCTACTACACCCAACCGTCTTCTCTACTTTTCTCACTCTCATCAGATCCCTCACATGATTAGAGACTTCCCATCTGCCAGCATCAGCCAAAATGTTCGACACCAATGCATAAGTCCCTCCTCCAAAATCCAAGTAACCTCCGAGGGCCTTGCCACCAAGGTGCTCCCACTCTGCTTGCTGTAATCCATGCGTCTTGCAAGCACTCAGCAAGACTCCCCATACATGCTTGTCAGGCTCAACCGGCATGCTGCAAAGGATCCCTTCCGCTTCCTTTAGGCGCCCAGCCCGTGAGAAGGCATCCATCATACAGGTGTAGTGTTCCTTCTGAGGAACAACTCCATAAACCTTGCTCATGGCCTTCAATATCATCAGACCTTGGTCGAGCAATCCTGCATGGCAGCACGCTGATAGCAATGCAAGGAACGCCACACCGTCCGGCCTCAGCCCATGGCAAATCATTGAAGCAAACAGCTGGAGTGCAAGAGCTGCCCGACTGCTCATTGCCAGACCTCCCATCATCGTGCACCAAGATACCAGATCTCTACAAGCAAGCCCACTGAAAGCTCTCCAAGCCATGCCTATCACTCCACACTTCGCGTACATGTTGATCAAAGCATTACCGGGGAGACCGCAAACACCGATGCGACTCTTGAGCAGGTAGGAATGGATCCACTTGCCAGTACTCAACGCTCCAAGAGAAGCACAGGCGCGCAGCACGCAGGCCATGGTCGCCTCATTCGGCTCGACCTGACCATGCCGTAGCATCACGTGGAAGGCTGATATGGCTTCTTCAGGGATTCCGTTGGACGCATAACCAGAGATCAGAGTCGTCCATGAGACGACGTCCTTACTCGGCATTTCGCCAAACAAATTGCGGGCACTGACCAAATCCCTGCAGCTCATGTACAGATCCAAAATTGCGTTATCCAATATGACGTTGCAGCCATGGCCACCGCAGCTTTTAAGGCCAAACCCGTGAACAGCCTTCCCGGGGCGGAGAGCACCGAGACGAGCGCAAGCGGGAAGCAGGCTCACAAGGGTCAAGGCGTTCGGGGGAACGTCCATGGAGCGGAAGGCCGCGAGGGCCTCATCCTCGCGCCCGCACCTCGCCAGCGCCGACACGAACGAAGTCCAGCAGACTACGTCGGGGCGGGCGATGCCGGCGAAGACGCGGCGGACGGAGTCGACGTCGTCGGCGGAGGTGTAGAAGCCGATGAGGGAGTTCTGGACGAAGAGGTCGGCGTGGAGGCCGGAGTTGAGGAGACGGGCGTGGAGTTGGAAGCCGTGGTCGGGGTGGAGAAAGGAGGCAGCGCGGAGGAGGAAGGTGTAGGTGAAGTGATCCGAGGAGGAGGGAGGTGAGAGGTGGAGGATATGGCGGAAGACTTGGAGGGCTTTCTCGGGGGCGTGGGAGAGGGAGAGGGAGCGGATGAGGGAGTTGAGGAGGTTGCGTCCGAGGGACTTGGTGAGGTGGGCTTGGATTTGGCCTGCTTCAAGCGGGTGAAGAACCATTCCCCGTGCGCAACGTTCTGATGCAGCTCAACCTCTTATATATATATATATATACATGTATATATATATATATATATATGTATATATATATATGTATGTATGTATATGTATATATAAATATATGTATATACATGTATATGTATGTATGTATATGTATATATGTATATATATATATATGTATAAATGTATATATACATGTATATACATATATACATACATATATACATATATATATACATACATACACACACACACACACACACACACACACACACACACACACACACACACACACACACACAAGTTGGATCAAACAAGTTGAAACTGCTCCAAATATACATGAAAGACGTTCGAGTCATGAGTCACAAGCCTATTGATTCAAAACTATAAGAACAAACCGCATCAAAATGAAGAAGATAAAAAAAAAAGGAGCTACAACTAGGACAATGATACGAACATTTGGTTTTGTAGAAAAGCCGTAGAGAGACCAAAAGTATTGCAGCATATCAGAGCTTTTCTTTCGGTAATAAAACTACATACCAGAACTTAAAACACACAATAACACTAACCTCATTTGCTGTTCTGGTTAGATGCCAGCGAAGCCTTTTACAATCTTTAAGGATAATATAATACTCGTTAGACAGATTATTGAATGAACCAATTTCCCAATGGGTGCAAAATCAATTGCCTGTAACAAAAAAATGTTTGTGCCTCCTCAAGGAATTAAACAGAACATACCTTTATCAAATAAACTGACATAAGCAACAAGTGAAAAAGTTATCTATATTCTCTATACATAACAAAATGAATTTGGAGTGCCATCTTCTCAAGTTTTCATTTGTACATCACTATGGCAGCAAGGAGAGCAAAATTACAAATACAGCTTCCTTCCTGTCCTGCTCTTTTGGTTGTGGCAACAAAAAAGTGTTGTGGATTGTTCTTTATTACTGCTTTAATAGGTTCTTTAGCAATCCAAAATCCTTCTTGGCTGGGGCTAAATCTTGTGTCCAAGGATCATTAAGCAATTTATAATGCAAGTCCTGTAGAGAGGAAATCAAATAGGATCAGGATAGCTGGAAAATTAACATAAATTGAAATCAGATGCACAGTACGTCATTGCAATTAAACAATCTACTAAGTTCAGATACACACCATCATCGGGTACCAAAAAAGATGATTAATTATCTTGTTCCAATGGAAGTCAACTTCTTGCCAAAGTTTAGCTTAATATACATTAACTGCCCAAACCAATAGTTAATGCACCTGAGATTACATAATCAGAATATTTCTTACTCTTGCCCACCGTATGACTGGAAGTAGAATCTGATACAAAGAATTATCTACCTTACTATTAGGCTCAAGAAGAATGATGAGGACCATATACTATGTGTGATATTTGATGACAACAATGTTGACTTCTGAATTTCTAAATTAAGGAATATCAGTTATCAGTAGCCAAACTTCTTAAACTTTAACAATTGGTTTCAGTTTTTAATAGATAAGTTTTAAATCACAAACCAGATATCTCAATAACACTTTCTAGACATTGAAGTACATGACTTCTTATTAAGATTCAAAAGATAAGGTTTAATTCTTGTGGATCCGAAGTTTCCATTTGTACATCACTATGGTGGCAAGAAGAGCAAGCAATACCTGTAGAGAGGAAATCAAATAGGATCAGGATAGCTGGAAAATTAACATAAATTGATATCAGATGGACAATAAGTCACTGCAGTTAAACAATCTACTAAGTTCAGATGTGCCAATAATACCATACACACCATCATCGGGTACCAAAAAAGATGATTAATTATCTTGTTCCAATGGAAGTCAACTTCTTGCCAAAGTTTAGCTTAATATACATTAACTGCCCAAACCAATAGTTAATGCACCTGAGATTACATAATCAGAATATTTCTTACTCTTGCCCACCGTATGACTGGAAGTAGAATCTGATACAAAGAATTATCTACCTTACTATTAGGCTCAAGAAGAATGATGAGGACCATATACTATGTGTGATATTTGATGACAACAATGTTGACTTCTGAATTTCTAAATTAAGGAATATCAGTTATCAGTAGCCAAACTTCTTAAACTTTAACAATTGGTTTCAGTTTTAATAGATAAGTTTTAAATCACAAACCAGATATCTCAATAACACTTTCTAGACATTGAAGTACATGACTTCTTATTAAGATTCAAAAGATAAGGTTTAATTCTTGTGGATCCGAAGTTTCCATTTGTACATCACTATGGTGGCAAGAAGAGCAAAATTATAAATCCAACTTCCTTTCTGTCCTGCTCTTTTGGCTATCTCGACAAAAAATTGTTGTGGATTGTTCTTATTGAGTTCTTTTGAAGCAAAAATTTGGCAATCCGAAATCCTTCTTGGTTTGGGCTAAATCTTGCCTCCAAGGATCATTATGCAATTTATAATGCAATACCTGTAGAGAGGAAACCTAATAGGATCAGAATAGCTAGCAAATTAACATAAATTGATATCAGATGGACAATAAGTCACTGCAGTTAAACAATCTACTAAGTTCAGATGTGCCAATAATACCATACACACCATCATCGGGTGCCAAAAAAGATGATTAATTAACTTGTACCAAGGGAAGTCAACTTCCCAAAGTTTAGCTTAGATAAATTAACTGCCAGACCAACATTTAATGCACCAGAGATTACATACAGAATATTGCTTAATCCAGTAGAATCTGATACAAAGAATTATCTACCTTTTCATTATGCACGAGAAGAATAATGAGGACCATATACCTTAGTTGACATTTGATGACAACAATGTTGACTTCTGAATTTATAAATCAAGGAATATCAACTATCGGTAGCAAAACTTCTTAAGGTTTAGCAACTGGTTTCAATTTTAAAAGAAAGGTTTTAAATCACAAGTCAGATATCTGTCTTCCTAGACATTGCCATACATGCACTTCTTATTATGATTCGAAAGATAAGGTTAATTCTTGTGTATTATCAGTAGACAAGTTCTTCACTCATATTTAAACATTATCTTGAGCATTCAAAATCAACTGTCAGATGTAATTTAACTCCCTGATGTCCTTGCGAGCAACCTACTAGCTATGGAGGCATGGAATAATGTTAAACACAAAACTTACATGCATTTTCTTTGTTCTTCTGACAGCCAGAGGATGCTGTAGGTACCTACCAGCTATATGGAATGATGGAGGCCAAGTCCTTAAAAGCAGTGCAATTAACTTCATGCCAATCACTAAGATGTACAATTTCAAACTAAAATTTTCCAGAATTCTCTTACAAAGATATCAAATTTTCTCAAGAGGACAAAAATTAATTTTGGTACAGAAAATTGAACCAGTCCTCAAAACTCAGTAGCCTATAAAATAGAAGATAAACCACACTTATAGAATGAAGAAATTCAAGACTCAAGAGATAGCAATGGCGAAATCAACTTGGAGAGAAGAGTAGCCATCTTGCTTAGAAAAAATCTCTCTTAAAGAGCAAATCCAAATGGTTTAGGTGATCCACAGCAAACACCCTCAAACTATGTGCTTAAATTTAGAGTAGCAGCAATGTACTTGCATGCCTCAAATTAAAAATCAGTGAATTTAGGGTTGAAAAAAACTGAATATTATTTAAACTAGGCAATCTGTATTTGCTTTTAATCAGTGAAATGTAATTTGAATAGCTAAATCTCCATTGCTCACACTAGTATTATCTTTCTGTAGTGCCATTGTGATGGATTGACACTAAAGGATACCATCCAGATATCCCAATCCAAACCCAGAATTTGTCTAAATGTCCAAATAAGGATCCAGATTGTAAAAGAAAACCCAAATGTGTATTCGGAATATATACATCCATATTGACTCTGAATCCGAATATGGGTATCCAGTTCTATCTGAACTTAAATCTGGATTTGTTCAGATGTTATCTGATCCTCTTTTTTAACTAGGTGAAAAGGATTCAGCAAGAAGGTAGATTCAGTAAAAAACACATTCACATGATTGTACCACCTAGAACATAATTTCGTTCTGTTTACATACACCTGTTATGACACATTAAGGTAAACAATTTTGTATCAGAATTCATAAATGACAAATAAGATGCAGCAATTTAATGATCATGGACATGATTGGCTACAAGTACTTCCTATCAACTTGCAGGGCAAACTAAATATGAAGATGTCACAACATCATTCAAAATCTTTATCCATGAAAAAACAACATTAACTCCTAATAATGTTGAAAAAGAGTCAACACATGAAAACCAAGGTTATAGGAGCCCTGCGTTTATTAGGTTGATCAAACTATTGAACTGCAGGAACCCTAGTGTTAAATTGTCTTCATTTACTTCCATGTCGTTTCATCTCTCCATTTGAGTACAATTTGGGACACACTATCAAGTATGTGAAAATGTTCTTTAGTTTATGATCCTTTGTCATTTCAAAAAATCTGTAGGGTTTGGAGAAAAAAAATAAAAAATGGCTTTTCATGATTATAACAATTAAATGTGTGCCTTCATATCTCATCTGTTTATAACTTTTTTCAATTTCTTATTCAAAGGAAAGGATGGCTGCATGACTATGTGTACCTAAGCAGCAGTTTGTTAATAATACTGATGTTGATTTACCTAATTGTAATTCATCTATTTATATTAACATGGAAAGCAATACCAGGCTCACATATATGGGATTTTCTTGCCACATCTTAATTATTTTCACTATTGTTTGCTACACAGAATCAAGAATCAAACATCAACTATAATGGTTAGCATGCGACTAGTATTTACCAGTCTGAAAGCAGATCAGTACATGTTCTGAGTGATTCAGCCAGTTCAGACTGAAATTAGGCTTACCATCCTGTAACCTTACTGTATCAGATTTACGGAGTCATAAGAAAACAAAGCCACATACACTGAATAAAAAGCCTATTGCTGTCGGTATCAAGATGGTTTTCTGTAATCCTGACAGCTATAAACTATCTTTCCTTTTTTCTTTTTCTTCACCACTACCACCACCACCATCACCATTACCTCCTCTCCCCCCCTCTCTCTCTCACTCCAACTCCTCCCTTTTGCACCACTGCTGCCTCGTCCTTCCCACCACATCATTGCTGCCACCTCCTACTAATACGAATTGCTATGCCTCTTCCTACTGGTACGCATGCACCTCTTCCTCCTCGTCTTTCTCTTCTTCTTTCTCCTCTTACTTTGCCTCCTAAGCACCTCCTCTCTTTCTTTCTCTCGCTCTCTCTCTCCCTGGTTCAGATGATTCTGGTCTTATGTATTCGTACTAAGAGTCTCAATACATTGTCTCATATCAATTCTTCTTCTTCCTCCTTCCCTCCATTCTTCTCTCTTTCTGTATGGTCTGTGTATTGACTGGTACAGTGCTGGTAAATTGCCCTGTACCAATATGAAACTGGTCCAACCGCTGATGGATATTGGTATTAAGTCAAGATTTTAATCTATGCACTTAGCATTAACAATCTCCAACTTTTTGTATCAGAGAATGCATACACCTTCTCTATCAGCAAATGCCCTCCTACGTGCATGAAGAAGCATGTTGAAATTGACATGGCATAGCATGCTTAACTGGAAGAACCTAGAGGGGTCTGTAATGCCTACCGATTGCTCTTAATTTCTGAAATTAACCAATCAAATGTGCATGAATGAAAAAGTAATTGTTAGTTCATCAAGCATGATGAGATCAAAACTAAGAAAGGTTGAAAGACTTGAGCAGTTTAATTACCTTAATCTCTGTAATTTAATTACCTAAATCTTATCATAAATGATAAGATGCAGCATGAAACTACAAACTTAAATTCTTGACTCTAAACTTATCATATATTCTTTCATGCTGCATCTTGTCATTTAGACTCTAAATTTTGGAGTTTGAGTTATTTTCTTCACTAAACTTGAAGTTCATATTTTGAGAATGTTGAAACTGGCCACCAAATTGGTAACTGTTCTACCTGTATAAATGTGGAGAAAACATCATCTTCCTCCAATTTTGAAAACTCAACTGCCCAGTCATCCTCCGCAGAAAACAATTTCTTTTGCCTCTGAGCCTCGAGCAACACCGAGTCCCGATATAAGAACCTCTGCCAGGTTTGACGTATATTTGCCAACATATAGTCTATTTCTGTCTCATTAAACCGCTGGACAGTCCAGTAAGAGTATCAATAAGTACATAACAACTTGTTACATGAACATAGAAAAATGTTGCGAGAGGGATGCTATATTACCCATAGAATTTTAATCAAGTTTGGAATATCATCTTCTTTTATTCTAACTGCAAAACTTCTGTAATTGAAGACATTCTCATATGGAAGGTAGATACCATCCTGCAACCAAGGTGTCACAATTATACAAGTCAGAGAAAAGTCAAAATGCTTACATAGAAGCAAAAGTAAAATGTGTAGCTTCATTGAATAGATTGAAAGCAGGAACAAAGATAAGAATAAAAAATGGATATGCCACCAAAATGGACAAGAGAGTTTTCTATGTTATGGCATGAAGGAAGATCCAATACTAAGAAAGAGGAAGAGATCAGAAAAGGAAAACCTAGCTTCATAATTAAGTACAGGAAGTAGAAGCACGAAACTGCAAACAAGCCCTAGTGCTATGGTACAGTTGCTTTATTGAAACTTGGGTGACAAGGGTTCAAGTTATGGAAGTAGCGTCTCTTTGTGCAGGGTCAATTTTGCATACATGTAATCTTCTCAGTTCATTGGTGGGAAGGCCAACACTAGTTTAGAAGCAAAGAAAGAAACACATGGACACCTGAATTATTACGGGAATGCATCCATGCATTATACTATCTTCCATGCGTCCGCTCCATCCATCCCCAGGCAAGACACCACAGAAAATAGAACTAGCCAGATCATCATAATACTTGGAAGAGCGTACAGAAGTTACTGTTACATTAGCAATATGCTGCCTCCCAAGCTTGCCTTCTTTGTTAGGTGTAGAGCCAAATTCCTCAGCCAGTTTTTGCCTAGTGCCCATACTGTACCTGAAATCATTTTGAAATCAACAGATTCATTACTGTCAGATAAATAATTATGGTGTCAAGACCATTATATTCTAAGATATTTACTCACGTGTCTTCAGGTCGACCGTTCTCATAGGCAGGTCCTAAGTTTCCGTTGAAGTAGAATAGAGTAGTACGCTTTGTCCGTGGTCTACACAACCAGTTAGACCAACATTAGATGAATCTAATAATGAGAAAAGGCATATAAGTCACTTAAACTTCATGAGTACCTTGTCCAAAGTTTGGCCCATATGGCACCTGGTTCAGGCCTTTTCCATGCAGGAAGGACAAGATCCTTCTCTGGGTCAAAGCAGGGATGGTTGCCTCTTTTAAAGGAAGGTATTTTGTCCCAGTTGTCAGCCCAATAAGCTGTTGTTGAGTGATTATGTTTTGAATTTGTATTCCCCCAGTGAACTAACATCATGCTATTCCAGATTTCTTTTGGAGCATAGCAAGCACCTTCATCCCATGAAAAAAACTGCCGTCAGGTAGAATCAGAGGTCAGATTCTCAACAGAAGTTAATGCAATTTAAATTCTCACCATTCAGAACATCAGTGCCATACCCATATATGGTCCTTTCCAGAGGACCGATTCCAGTAGGGATACCGCTCAACTATATGATCATAAGCCCTCTTGTAGAACTCCAAAGTAAAATAACTTCTTAGACCCTTTTGTTCCTGAGACTAGAGTGAATTTTTGAGTTGTTTTCCTTTTTTTATGTATGAACAAATTTGTTCAACCAAAAAAAGGGAATGGCAGAACAAGGAATTATTTTGGAGAAATCACTAGAACAAACAATAGCTACAAAACTCATACCTTCATGCGCAAGTGAGGTGCATCATCTGCTCGAGTTATTATACATGAATCAAGAACTGGAACATAGAAATAATCTGCTTCTTCACCGTTCATTGTTCGATAAGGACTAGCGAGAATGCTCTCATAGAGTGCCATCTGTATAATGAAGAATGATATAAGGATATGTTGTGAAAAGTAATAGTAACAATACTTGTCAGTCTCATAAACAACCACCTGTGATCCATATAACTGATCAGTCCACAAAGTTCTATTCTTATCAGTATATATTCTGTTAAAACAGTCAAACTTGAAATGCCGTCCCTGCAAAAGAACATGCAAAATGGTGTATAGATCTTGATCATTTTTGTTCTAAACAAGAAAGAAGATGAGTCATGAAGCTACCTCAAGAAGGTGTGCGTTGAACTCTGGTGGCAGATCATACACATATATGAGTGGCCTTTTCTTTTTAACTACAGCTTTAATGGTCAGAAGATCACTACTAGGTACCTTATCAGGTAAATCAACTGTAGCTGGTCGAAGCCATTCTGGCCATTCTTGGATAGGTGATAAGGAAGATGGAACACTGCAATCTATCCCATAATAACCTCTATCACACTGAATAACTAATTTCAGTACATGTATTATGGCAAAAGCAGCAGCTTGAATATCAGAAAGAGCCTCTTCTGAGAATACCAGAATTACAAGGTACATCAAGTAGAATTAAAAGTAGACACATATTTGTCTATTGAATTGAGAATTTTTTGAAATTGACAAATCATCAACAAAATGGAAAAGAAAATAAAACATCTGTTTCCTAGTTTTCCATAGTTAAATTGGTTGGGAGTTATAATGCATTAATGAAAGTTCCTTGAGCATACCTCACAGAAACCACCGCGGCAATGACCATGCCCAGAGCACTGATTGAGACAAGTGCATACAGTTGGTATCTCACAAAACTGTCCCACAAGACAGTCATATCTACAATCACATTCTTCTTTAAATTTCACTTTTGAAGCATATGCATCGTCTGGATCTACATTGCACCAGCCAGGTTTGGTACCATTGGTTGTGAAAATGTTATCAAAATCAGCCTTCGTCCAATCAGTAACCTTAGGACCACCAGATTGGGAAGGTAAGCTGAAATAGCCATAGAGGAAGGCTATAAGCACCATAATAAGTACCTAAATATTCTGGACAATAACATTAACTTGGTTACTTTATTTTAAAGCCACAATCCTCCACCACCGGACGATTTGGATATTTTGTTCCTTGTCCACAGAAACACATTGCTCGAGTGGTGTCACAATAAGCAGGACATATTGAAACAATCCATGAACCAAATGGATGTTGTGGAGATACTGGGAGATTACAGTTCAGCTCCAACTTCTTTGTACATCCTTCACCTGGTAGCACACAAAAATATTAATATCTTGTGCATTGGTTGTTCATTTCAAAAACGTAACATAAAGAAAAGTGGATTTTCCCACAAGTAAATTAATAATCTAAACTATAAAGTCAAATGCTAACAATTAACTGCAAAATGAATTGAAAAATGAATCAAATGCCCTTGTTGTTCTAAAGTTAGAAGAAAAGGAAGAGTCACAAAGACAACAGAGACTTCCGAACAAAATGAAGCAAAATGAACCCTATGTTTCTTTTAACATGGAAATAAACAATGAAAATAAAAACATTGTTTATAGCCCTTTCCTTGCAAATTGCTTGGAATTTATGGGTGAAGGTATTGTTTCAAACTTAACTAAATACTAACATCACTAAGATTCAACAATTTCTTACACAGGTATATAAGTGGCAGCAAAAGTTTTACCAACCATCGTATCCATGAAAGCACCTGCATTCCCCCAGCTCCCTGTTACATACACCTCGGCCGCTGCAATCATTTTGGCAACTCTTGCCACCTATGTTCTGCAAAGAAAACACCAAGTCCTCAGCCGTTAAAGGCCCGCTCCGTAACCTCAAAATGTCCGATCAATCAAAGCAAAGGCGCATATACCTCTACGACTTCGACCGCGGCCAAGATCGAACCGCAACCGGAAAGCCACCTCCCGATCTCGGCCTTCCATGGCGCGCTGCGGTACGTTACCGCCCCATGGGAGTAGGCCGGAAACCGAGCAGCCCATTCAACGTCATCCCAGCGCTCGGTCCGTCTGTGATCCGACGACGCATTTAGAGGCGCGCAGGAAGCGGAATTCTGTCGAGCGCCGAAGAAGTCCAGGGAGGACGGGAAGAGGGGCGACAAGAACATGTGGATCGCGGAGGCCAGGAGCAAGAGAGAGACGGTCGCTGTGACGAGGGACCACGGGTGCTTCCACGACGGGAACGAGACCATCCTCGATTCCACTGGTCTAGCGGGTCTTCCGGAGATCGGGAGCGCGTTGGCGACGAGGTATGGGTCGTTTTGATTCCAAGCCGACAGCGTCAGGTAACGGAAAATATTAAAAATTTCCATTCACTCTCCTTAATTCTTTTTATCGTTTTCTCTTTAATTCTTTTACCGTTTTCTCTTCCTATCCTCTTTATGATATTTTATTTACGATGTTTTCAAGGAGATCTGAAAGAAGTCATCTATCGTTTAACGCGATTCTTTGTACTTGTTTTTCCTTTCCTTTTTTAACTTTCTTTTATTTATTTAAAATATTATTGATTTATATTCAGATAGATAAAATAAAAAAAATTATTGAGTTTCGATTACAAACACACACACACACACACACACACATATATATATATATATATTAATACCTATCCCAAAGAGTTTAATTTTATCATACATGATATTATCAAGTAAATATACGATACTTTTCTCAGTCAAAAGGCAACAGCAGCAGCGGATCTCTATATACAAAACCATTATATTCATCCCATATCGTCAGGCAAAAATAAAAGTAAAAATAATAAATAAAGAAAACCCTCATTCAAGTGGTCTCAGAAAGAGACCGTCATAAAATCCTAATTTTGCTTTTTCTTTTTCTTTTCTTTTAGAGCGTTTCTATTTTGAAAAATATCAAAATAACGTCTTTTTTTTTTAATATATACTGTACATTCCTATTTCATATTTACTAATCGATACCATACGACCTTTCATCTCCGATCACTCTTTATTCTATTGTCGTTGCTATCCTCATTAGGTTTAGGATTGAGTTTTGCTGCCTACGAGCATCAAGTTTTGCCACCGATGACACTAACTCTGTTAAGCTTTTATTCCAACGTTGCCACAAGAAAGGTTCTAGGATTCGAATGTTTTATGCTTCTAGAGTTTCAAAACTACAACTATAACCAACATTGTTTACGATAGAGCTTCAAGGGTTCTTTAAGGTATATCTCAATTTTTGTAAGAATAGTTATTAAGAAATTCAAACTTTTGGTTTATTATATAGTTAGAGAAGGTTGCATTGATATTTAGTATTCTGATTAGTATTCTATTGTTTTACTTACAATATTTTGAGTATTTTTTTTAAAATAAAATCTTTGCTTAGAACAGTGTGCTATTTTTATCTTATTTATTATATTTTTAATGAATTATAATTCATCCACGTAATGTTTTTTCACATTTGAGCTTTTAAAAGGTCTACAAGTGGAAAAGTTGGTCCCAAGAAAAAGTCAAAAACAGTGCATCACATAGATGCACTATTCACTGTGAATGATCTCAAATGTTTATAAAAGCTTTGAATAGGACACTTAACAGACATATTTCACTGGTTTTCTATTTTAATTTTTTTTGGTATTTTTAAATTTTTTTGAGCATTTGAATAATACATTATTTTTCTATTTCTAAAAAATTATAAGGCAACCATGTAATATATATTTTTTCATATTTGAGCTTCTAAATAGGTAAAACAATAAATGTAAAAAATTTAGTCCAGAAAAAAAATATAATATGAATTTTTACCATTTGAATAGTGTGTTAATTTTTTATTTTCTCCTTATTTTTTGTATTTCTAACAAATTATAAAGTATCAATGTACTATTTTTTTTCATATTTGAACTTCTAAATAGGTCAATAATATATGTAAAAAAAATATTCTAGAAAAAAAATCCTAATATGTGATGCATTATTTTTGAGGAAAAAAATAAAAAATAGTGCACCGCATAGATGCACTATTCATAATGATTTAAAATTTTTAGAAAAACTTTTAATAGGACAATTATGGACATATGTCACTAGTTTTCTATTTTAAAGATTTTTTGACATTTTTATGGATTTTATGGACATATAAACAATGCATCATTTTTCTATTTTTTCCTTGTTTTTTCTAGTTAGATTATTTTTATTAAATTATTAACTCTGACTTCTTTTGGTTTTAAACGAAAACTAATCATGTCGATTTAAGCGTATGTATGGTTTTGTTTATATAAGTTCCCATTTATTTTTTTAATTATCATTGATAATTTTTAAATTTCATCATTGTAATTCCATTTGTTGGTACTATGGATCAAGTAATTTTGATGATGAAAAAGGGTCCAAAAGTCATTCATGTTGGATAATTTCTGAAAGAAGCTTTGTTAATCATTTTTATCATTTTTTTTATGATGCCTACCAAGTATAATTGAGTAAGATTGGTCTCAGTATCATTAAGGATGGTGGTATTTCCTGGATGTTCTCATATCTCACATATTAATATTTACAATTATAGAAAGATTATATAAGGATGACAAGTTTCTAGTGAATGAAGTGGAACTATTTTTTATTATGTCCATTGTATCTCTTTTGCTTTATCTATACAATATTGGAGATGTTATTGATCTGAAGGCATTTGGATTCGTAAGATATTCTTACACAAGTATTTTCTTTCAAAAGAACCAACTTATAGAGCTTTGGAAAGATTAATGATAAATTTACAATGAGAAATCAGTAATGAACTTTTGTCAGATGCATATGTGATATATTTTTGCCTACATATACATATTGCAATGGTTTTTAGTATCAAACGTTGATGATTTAAAAATTTTGAATAAGCATAATTGACTAGCAACAGTTTATTCATTTATTTCTGAGAGAATTTATATGATCAACGATTATATCCAAATTATTGATATTTTGAACACTTTTTTTTTTTTGTTATTATGTGTTGATTCAATTTTTGCTTTCTTTCTTTTACCAATTCGCACAATGCTTCTTGAAGGTAATACGACATGATTGTATTCTCATCATATCCAATATTATTTACTTCTCATTAAAAATATTTTATCATTACTGGTCTTTTTGTGGGTGTTTGCTCTATAATAATATTCATAAAAGGAATTTAGATTTTCCTATACACAATAGCAGTAAGAACATGAAAATTTTAAAATATCAAAACACCAATATGAATAACTTTTTTTCTCCAAATCTATTATAATTGTCTTACAGAATGTATGCACTTAGTAATTCAGCATGAGTATTAAGAAAAGACACCATAGTATTATTGATCGTTGTCCATTGCCTCAGCAAATTGATCCTTGATGATATTTATTAAAAATTATTAGTTATTTCATAATGAAATTCAATAATCTTCCTCATAGTCATTTCATAAAGGTAAAATAGGTAAGTTATGAGCATCCTTCAATAATAAATTTATACTATACATTTATTATAAGTATTATATAATGATAGTCAGGGAAATATGTAGAAGCCTATTTCTCTTTCTCAATTTTAGATATCCATATGACACTTTTAATATGATTTTTCCTCAACTTTTACATGCATTCTATTAGTCTAAAATGGTTTTACAATTTTTTTATCTCACACATCACCCATAAGATTTTTAAATAGATGGATCATGCAATAATCATGATATACTGTTGGGAAGATCTCTTTCGCAATTGAATTTTTTTTAAAATTTTGGTCACTAATAATAGTCAAATTTTCGCATCTCATAATATATATTCTCAATTGATGTCAGAACTTTTTCCCATGAATTCCTAAATTTTCGCATCCCATAATATATATTCTCAATTGATGCCAGAACTTTTTCCCATGAATTCCTACACTCAATTTTCGTCCTAATTGAAAATAATTTGTTACAACTATTAATAATTGTTAGGATCAAGTCGGTATTAAGAGGAGTAGGGGGGGGGGGTTGAATTAGTGCAATAATAAAAATAACATCGTGTCACGGACAAACTTCTAACATGATGTTTGATGTAATGTTTATGTATGTCCGTATCTTTTGGTATGTTCACGCTTTACACAGCATGTAGAGGGACGACTGAAGGTTTAATAGTCCCATTTTAGTTGGGTTTGATGACCATTTTAGGCTTGTAAATAAAGGTTGTGCCATGTGGACACTTGTGAGAGATTTTCGATTTGTAGTAGACCATTTTGCCCCTTTGTTGTGCAACTGTTCTGAGTTTGTAAAGTCTACTTGTAATTTGCATTGTTTATGAAGTGTTTATGGAGATGATTGCTTGTGGATCCCGAGTGAGGCGCTTTCTCTAACCCGTTTTCTCTTTTGTAGGTCCTAAGGGACCATGGGAGGTTTCGGGGAGGTTGACCTTTGCGGACGGACACGCAAGGGTGTCGCACAACTTAGGCAAAACCAGCTAAGTGCATGACAGATGGTATCAGAGCGGGACAAGCACTCATAAAAACACTTGGCATGCAAACGTGGGAGACTTAACGGGGCTGCGTTGAGGGCAGCCAGCACGCGCGACCGTTTTGGGAAAAACGGGCATAGAGGTGTAGGGAAAAGGAGTCGCTCAAACGAGTGAGCATCTGAGATTGACATTCAGAGGAATGACCAACCCTTCGCGTGAGAGGCACCACGAGGACAAGTAAGCTGGGAAGAATGCGAAGCGCACAGAGGTTGGGATGGTTGAGTTTGAGCTATGGCTCAACGTTGGTAACTATACTTGATGGTGCTCAAGGCAAGCGAGGCGCTTGGTAAAGGGTGAGACCATACAAGGTGGAATGAGTTGCTCAGCGACCGAAAGAGTTATGCAAAGCTCATAGAGGTGAGGGGAATTGCTAACTCGAAGAATTCGGTATTCATGTAAGGGCTTGTATGCAGACGATGGAATGTTCGTGACCATCCCGAGGTGACCAAAACTCGGCGTCATGGAGCATTGAAACTTTCTCTTCGACATGTGAAGGATACATCCGTAGGAAGCTGAAGTGTGCAGCAAGTTCAGCATGTTGCCAGGCCTTGTGTAGTGCAGCGGGGGCTGTATTAACGTGGAGTCGCAATCTAGCATATGCGTTTGTAGGAGGCAGAACAATGCGTAGTTTGTTCAGCAAATCGAACTAGTCCAAGGGGATAGTGGTCTCCAAAACGAAGAGTGATGTTGCTCCAATGGGATAGATATCCAAGAGGGATAAGTCCCAACTCTCCAAAGGAAGAATCACGTGCAATAGACCACACATGTTGAGGAGTAGTACCTCAAAAACAACTCCACGAAGCTCAATGGACCGAGCGAGCGGCGAGGAGTCGTCACATGATCTCACTTGAGAGAATGCATTGGTGGATACATTGCGAGATCAAGTGGGGGAGCGACCCAAAGCAACACAAATGAAAGCACACTTGAAGTCGATATATAGATCAGACTCAAGGGAGGGCTGACCCGTGGAATGGTGGGCGCGAGGGCCACCATCAATTCAATGCAAAAACGAGGAGTAGAGTAACTTGGGTGTAACTTGGCGAAGTACCCAAGCTGCATGAAGTGAGCCGGCATAGAAGATGGAATATGGAGCGGAGGCACAAAGCTTCCCTTGGACAGAGGTCAAGGACATGAACTCTTGCAGAAGCAAGAGTAGGATCATGTTGTTCCATGGGTCCTTCATTCTGATGGAGCGGACTCGTATTGCATGGTGCCAAAGACGAAGGGAGCTTCTGAGCACATGCACCTTATCTCGAAGAAGCATTTGATGGAGGAACTAAGGTGACTTAGCTTGCAGAGGCAAAGTTTGGTTCAGAAAGCCTTGGCACGGGGCAAGAGGACGCAAAAGCGGGTACTGGGTACTCTTGAAGAATATGTCATAGTGTTGCCATTCAAGTTGCCATGAAGGGAGCGGTGCGCAGTGGAGATTATGTTGGTAGGGGCAAAGGCCCAGGATCTAGACAATAGTACACAAATTCCAGCGAAGTCGGTGGACTTCGGGAACTACTAGGAGATGGACTGTCCTAGAGTGATGCTTCGTCTAGGTGTGACCCGAGAGCAGGTGGATGAAGGTCGATTGCCAAATGAGCGAACACAATCGAAAGTGGAAGAGACCCTGCGATGTGTTAGAAGAGGCCACACATTGAGGGATCACAATTCGAGTTCATCCCACAAGGATCAGAATGCAATGGAGATGTCACCAGAAGGTGACATGGTGCAGCGGATCGTGGTGGAATAGTTTATGGCAATGCGATACACACGGGTGTGTCCCGTGAGGGACTTTATCATACGGAGGTATGATCAGGAGCTACTAGTAGCTCCACTTTGGTGAATAACACGACGACAAGAAGGGCTATGGATTCAAGGAGTGAAGGCCATGGTACCGTAGAGGTGGGTCTTCTGTGCATGCATCGAATTTTGCATCAGATGGAAACCTTGGTCATCAGCATATGGGGGCTGTGTTCTACCAAGAGAAAAGTTCGAATGCAAGTACCAGTGAGTCCCATGAGAGGGACTTGATCATACAGAGGTATGATCGAAGCAGCTAGAGAGTTGGACCGCTCCAGAGACCATATTCGCTTAAGGGAGCCCGGCAAGTCAGAGGACAAGGTCGAGTAAGCGAACGTTGCTACCAAGGAAGCTAAGGAGAATAGAATCGGTGCAAACCCTATAACGTGATGGCAGAGGCCATGCATGGGAGTTGTAGTCTGTCTTTCCATCGACTAAAGGGAGCTGCTTGGAAAACACAGAGGTGTTAAAGCAAGGGGTCGAAAAGGGCGAGGAAACGACGATGAGTCTAGAGGGACTTAGCTACCCAAAATCAAGCATCGGTTAGAATGGAGGTGGACTCGAAGGAATGTCACAGAGACATATATACTGATCATGAAGAAAAGGGAGGTAAATGTGAGGCGACGGATAGTAGGGCCATGGGCATAGCAGCGCCATGGTACGTAGAGGCGGGACCTCCGTGAAAGTCATTGATCCCTTGCTCTCATGGAGGGAGAGCGCTTGGTCGTGAAAGGGGCCAAGGAGGTGGAGCATGCAGAGGCAAACTCCAAGTACCGAGATAAGGCTGAAGGGCAGAGGCCGAGGAACTTCGTAAGACCGGTGTCAACGAACTTCTCATCAAGATAGTCGAAAGTGAAGGACTTTGGGTCATGCAAGAGTGCATGACCAAGAAACAAAGCAAGCAGTATGCAGTGTTGTACCTTTGCTACTCAGTGGAGTAGGCGGCAAGGTTGATGGAGAAGACGGTACAATCCCAGAGGTGACCAAAACTATTAGAGACTTACTCCAAGTTGGGGTGAAAACTTCCTGCATTCTAGAAGTTCGATGGTATTGAGAAGGTGAATCACAGTAGCTAATTCAATGCAAGGAGTGCAAACACTTCGAGTGCTTCAGAAGTGTGAGCAAAGAGCAGGCGAAGGCCAGTGACCAGCTCGATGCATGGAGTACAATCCTTGAGGAGGCGGGCGAAGTCAAGTAACCATTGCCTTCTCAACTCTTAAGAGAATGGGCAAAACCGAGTACCCCAATTCTCTTATCTATCCAGTAGAGGAGCTCCTACACAGGTTCAAAGATCCTTCGAAGATATTAGAAGACAATAGTTGTCAAATTCTCACCAATGGTGATCAGTGCTACTGAGAGTAGATTATCCGCTTCATTTCCCAACAGGATGCCAATCGAAAGCGGAAGTGATGCGAATATACTTGGAAGTGACAACTAAGTGAAAGAAGAGTTGATAAGCAAATTTTGTGGAGGAAGGACCCAAAACTTTCGAAGTTTGCGAGGTGATGCTTGTTAAAGCTCCAACAAGCATCCACCCAGATCAAGCAACATGTGGAATTTGAGAGACTGGTGCATAGTAAGGATGGTCTTTTCCTTCATTTAGAGGATCCGCAGGAACCAATAAGGATCAACACAATTCAGCCAACCCCACACTAGAGTCAGAGTCATTGGCGAGTTGAAGCAGCATGGCGGATCAAAGGTTCGACTACTAAAAAACAGTAGCGGAGAGCAGTTGGGAGCCAAGAGGCACATTGCAGCTGGAGTAGAAGATTGAAGACTCAGCAAAGGTGAAGAGTTGCAGTGTCAACAAAGGCTTCGACGAGAATATCGAAGGAATAAGTGGGGGAGAATGTCACAGACAAACTTCTAAACATGATGTTTAATGTATGTCCGTGTCTTTTAGTATGTTCATACTTTACACAGCATGTAGAGGGACGACCAAAGGCTTAATAGTCCTATTTTAGTTGGGTTTGGTGGCCATTTTAGGCTTGTAAATAAAGGTTGTGTCATGTGGACACTTGTGAGAGATTTTCAATCTGTAGTGGACCATTTTACCCCTTTGTTGTGCAACTGTTCTGAGCTTATAAAGTCTACTTGTAATTTGCATTGTTTATGAAGTGTTTACGGAGATGATTGCTTGTGGATCCCGAGTAAGGCGCTTTCTCTAACTCGTTTTCTGTTTTATAGGTCCTAAGGGACCATGGGAGGTTTCGAGAAGGTTGACCTTTGTGGACGGACACACAAGGGCACCGCATGACTTAGGTAAAACCAGCTAAGTCCGTGACAATCGGTTCAAAAAAATCTTCATTTCGATAAAAATCGATATCGGAAATGTATTTAACTCGAAAACGTTCATATGAATGTAATGAGAAAGTAAAGCAAATAAACAGTTTGCAGTAATGGTAAATTGCACAAATAGAAATGCAAACGGAGTTTTATAGTGGTTCGGTCGTCGTGACCCATATTCACTCTCGATTCCTCTTCCATCGAGGCCACCAATATCCACTAACGATCTTGCTTCAATGGACGAAGATCAACTACCCTTTTACACCCCTCTTCTCATTTTTGCAAGTTTAGGAGATAATCTTTTATAAGCACTCACTCTTCCTTAAACAGAATTCTAAACTTTAGAACTAGAGGAGAGGATTTATCAAGTGCTATAGCGTTTTCCCACTTTTAAGTTTTCTGTGCTTATATTTTTTAACTAGGGATGAGAGGGGTATTTATAGGCTCCAAATGAATTCAAACTTGGAGCCAAAACTAGTATCATCTCGGGTCTTCCGGGTATTGGCGGTACCACAGCCAATGTTGGGCGGTACCACTGCTTGACACTCTGCCATTGGATGGTACCATCGCCTGACATAGTCTTGTGCCACTGACGATTTCACATATTGGGTCATTGTTTGGGTATTTCACTTGGCCCAACATAGCTCAAACTTGGGCCCAATTGGCCCCTAATTGAGTTGGCCCAATTCCAACCCAATTACACCTAAAATCTACTTCGATCTAGACAATTATTACAAAGCTAAATCAAATACTGTCTGGCATGACATTGGTTCATCAACGCCTCATCCGATTCTTCAGCGCATTGTCTTTTCTCGCGGCCTATTATCTAATCGACCAATTGACCTCCACAACTCCAATTTTCTTGACGTAATTTATGCTCTTCTTTGCCGGATACCCAAACCCATGGCCCGAACCCTTCTGCCAATACATCGACCGATCTTCTGACTCAACGTCCAATCTTTTGGCATGTTCCACTCTGGCCCAACATGATTCTTCCTGTTTTAATTGTCTTTTTTTTATCATAGCTTCCTACGTCACTCATAACATAGATCAGATTGTAAATACTATCAATTGGTTTCATCATCAAAATCCGAGATTCAACGCTAGTTGTAGTAATTATCAAAGTACTAAAATCTTTGCCTAATAGATGTGCAATATTGATACCAAAAATAGGTCACATATATAATATGGAACTTCTAAAGTAAAACCCAAAATATTTTTTGAAAATAATTTTATGATGAAACTATTATTTGGATATGAGTCTCATAGTTATGCAGTTTTTAACTCCTTTAAAAATAAAATTATATCAATGTAACCGATCAAAGTCACCACTAATCTCATTAAGTGCAATCTCTCATGCAAGATAAGTCTTCCTATATGAAACAACTCCAAAACATTTTTTAATATGAGCAATAATCATCTTTGAAGTATAATCAAGATTTACTATAACTTAATCTTTGATTTGATTTACAATCAAAGAACTATTGCATTCCTTATGATCCCTCTTTGTAAATTATAATCATGCTCTTTATGAAACTTGATAATTAAAAAACTATTAGTTTTATCATAAGCTATTATCATCCATTAGCAATAGAAAACTTTATATTTTGTTTTTATCTTATAACTTCTAGTTACAATATATTTAATCTCAAAATTTCTCTGAATGACATAGTCTTTCAAGGATTTTTGAAATTCAACCATATCTCAGAACACCAATTCAATGACATTATTTAACACCTATTCAATGACATTATTTGGGTTACAAATACCATACCTAATCAACAAACAAAACATTGTATGAACAATCATCATCTTCAATGAAAGAAATTAGTGTGCTTAATTATACACTATCATTTTAGCTATAATCGTATTTAACAAATATTTATTCAACATTATCATATATATATATATATATATATATATATATATATATATATATATATATATATATATATATATATATATATATATATATATATATATATATATATATCCTCACTTAAAATAACTCGTTGATCAACATATGATGTATTGTAAATATTAGGGTTTATATCACCTTCAACCTCTTGTAATTTTTCTTTAGTTAATTCAATTTTGAAGATATCATCACTATCATCTTTATCACAGTAGTAACATGGGCTATTTCAAGTCTATGAAAAGAATATCAAAATCTGATCTTTTTGATAAATGATTTTCACCCAAAATTGAAATCTCATCTAGTGTCTGTCTATCAATATTATTAAAAACTGAAAATACTTCATCGGGAATAGAATCCTTCCTATAATGAGATTATT
The DNA here is from genome assembly GCA_004837865.1 of Musa balbisiana. NCBI lineage: Eukaryota > Viridiplantae > Streptophyta > Magnoliopsida > Zingiberales > Musaceae > Musa > Musa balbisiana. The sequence continues at coordinate 31,742,542 of CM017193.1, read as the reverse complement.
AGAATTTAAAAAAAAAAAGAATCAATGAACCATTATAGTAGTAACATGAGTTATAAAACATTGGCTTCTATAAATACACAGTATGAAACAAATATTTTTTAATGACATTAATATATTTACATGATGTTTTTTATCTTCTTGATTCAACAAGAAAGAAAAGAATAAAAACAAGAAGATGGACAAGAAGAATAGTACCAACCCACGTATGAAGAATGGAGATGACAAAGGAGATAGAAAAAAAAAAAAAGTGACAAAAGAGAAGCATTTTTTTTGCTTTCTTCATCGAGATCGACACTTATACTATGACAATAACTTACAGGTCTCCTCAACAGAATTAAAATGTTAAGCCAACAGTGAACCATCTCAACTCGATCCGATTAACAAATTCTTACTAAACGGATAGTCTAAAAGCCTCTATTTTAGGCAAAAAAAAAAAAAAAAACTTAGCTATCTAGGGATAAATAGGTAAAATAACTCATCAAGGGGTGTTGTTTTAATTTTTTTTAAAAGTAAAAACACTTTATAAGAAAAAAATCAAAATTAAAAACCTTCTTTAAAAATTCACTCAAACAATAACTTAAGCATTATATATGGTTGACACGATAGCAAGTATCTAGACCACACTTCCTGGGAATGCATACAGAGAGCCGATCCAAGTCCTTGTTTCAGTGAAAAAGAACGGAGTTGGATCAAACAGATTTATGCTTGGACTTGGATCAAACAAGTTGAAACTGCTATAAATATATATAAAACACATTAGAGAGTCATGAGTCACTCACCAAAACTACAAGAACAAACTTCATCAAAATGAAGGACATAAGAAAGGAGCTGCTACTTGGTCAATGATAAAGAAGATTTGGTTCTGTAGAAACACCTTAAAGACACCAAAAGTATTGTGGCATGTCAGTGTTTTTATTTTGGTGATAAAACTACATATCAAACTTAAAAAGCACAAGAAACACTAACCTCATTCGCTTTTCTGCTTAGATGCCAACGAAGCCTTTTGCAATCTTTAAAGATAATATAATACTCATTAGACAGATCATTGAATGAACAAATTTCCCAGTGGGAGCAAAATCAATCTACTGGAACCAGCCCAGATCTTCACATTCATGCAAAGCAAGACAAATTTAGAACAAAAGATTGTTTGTACCTCCTTAAGGAATTAAACAAAACATACCTTTATTGAATGAACTGACATGGGCTAGAAGTGAAAACAGTTATCTATATTCTATATACATAACAATATGAATTTGGAGCATCATCTTCCCAAGTTTTCTTTTGTACATCACTATGGCGGCAAGGAGAGCAAAATACAAATACAGCTTCCTTTCCCTCCTGCTCTTTTGGTCATGGCAACAAAAAATTGTGGTGGATTGTTCTTTATTACTACTTTAGTGAGTTCTTTTCAAGCAAAAATTTGGCAATCCAAAATCCTTCCTGGCTTGGGCTACATCTTGCCTCCAAGGATCATTATGCAATTTATAATGCAATACCTGTAGAGAGGATACCTAATAGAATCAGCATAGCTAGCAAATTAACATAAATTGAAATCAGATGGACAATAAGTCGCTGCAGTTAAACAATTTACTAAGTTCAGAGGTGATAATAATACAATACACATCTTTGTAAGGTACCAAAAAAGATGATTAACAAACTTGTTCCAAGGTAAGTCAATTTCTAGCCAATGTTTAGCTTAGACAAATTAACTGCCCAAACCAACAGTTAATGCACCAGAGATTACATAATCAGAATATTGCTTACTCTAGTCCACTGTATGACTAGAAGTAGAATCTAATACAAAGATCAATCTACTTTTTTATTAGGCACAAGAAGAATAATCAGGACCATATATTTTGTGCGACATTTAATGACAACAATGTTGACTTCTGAATTTCTAATCAAAGAATATCAACTCTGTAGCAAAACTTATTAGGATGAACAACTAGTTTCAATTTTAAAAGAAAGGTTTTAAATCCTGAATCAGATATCTCAATCTGGCTTTCTAGACATTGCCATACATACTCTTGATATGATTCAAAAGATAAGGTTAATTCTTGTGGATGATCAATAGCCAGGTTGTCCACTCATATTTAAATATTATCTTGAGCATTCAGGATCAACTGTCAGATCTAGTTTAACTCCCTGATATCCTCCATGCAGACAACCACTCCACAGTCAGAACAACAATCGTAGGAGCAATAGAAGCATGGAATAATGATAAACACAAAAGTTAAGTGCATTTTCGTTAAAAAATTCTTCTGATAACCAGACGATGCTGTAGGAACCTACCAGCTATAAGCAATGGTGATGGCCAAATCCTTTAAAGCAGTGCAATGAACATCGTGCCAAGCATTTTACCAGAAGGCTCTTACAAAAATATCAAATTTTTTCAAGAGGACAAAATTTTATTTTGGTAGAGAAAATTGAACCAGTCCACAAATCTCAGTAACCTGTATAACAGAAGATATACCACATTCATAGAATGAAGAAATTCAAGAGATAGCAAGGATGACACCAAGTTGGAGAGAAGAGTAGCTATCTTGCTTAGAAAAATCCTCTTAAAGAGCAAATCCTGATCACAGCAAGCACCCAAAAAACTATGTGCTTAAATTTAGAGCAGCAGCAATGTATTTGCATGCCTCAAATAAAAAATCAGTGTTGTGGATAATTGCTACTGCTCTAAATTTAAGCACATAGTTTTAGGGTGTTTGCCATCGATAATTTAAGCACATTTGGATTTGAGAAAATTTTTCTAAGAAAGATGGTTACTCTTCTCTAAAAGTTGGAGTCATCATTGCTCTCTCTTGAATTTCTTCATTTTACAGGTGTGGTATTTGCTTTTAATCAGTGAAAAGGAATGTCTACAAATAGTAGGACACTAACATTTGAAACCATGTCTCTTCAATATGGAGACAGGCTTGAACCTGATAAGAGGTGGATGCATGATGAATATGGATACAAATAGGGGTGTTAGACAAAAATACATTTTCAAATAAGATTTTAGATGGATACAGATACAAGTCATTTTGAAACTGATACCTACTACGATATTCAGTGATGGAATTTGATTATGGTTATTATGCATAGGAGGTCAAGATATTGGCACATTACTGAAGGACATGCTGTGATCTGTATACAGATCCAAATAAAAGTGAAAAGGATGCAAGTAACAATTGATCTACCACATCAAATGTAACGTGAATAGCTAAATCTCCATTGCTCATACTAGTATTGTCCATGTGTCACCATTGTGATATATGGATTGACACTAAAGGAAACCATCCAGATATCCCAATCCAAACCCAAAATTGGCTAAATGTCCAAACAAAGATCCAGATTGTAAAAGCAAACCCATATGTGTATTCGGAAATATATACATCCATATTGACTGAATCCAAATATGGGTACCCAGTTATATCTGAATTTAAATCTGGAATTGTTCAGATGTTATCTTATCCATTTTTTTAACCAAGTGAATTGGATTCAACAAGAAGGTAGATTCAGTAAAAAGCACATTCACTTGATTGTACCACCTAGAACATAATTCCATTTTGTTTACATACACCTGTTATGAGACATTAAGGAAAACAATTTAATGTCAGACTTCATTAATGACAAATAAGATGCAGCAATTTAATGATTATGGACATCATTGACTACAAGTACTTTCTATTAACTTGCAGGGGAAACTAATTATGAAGATGTCATAAAATCATTCAAAATCTTTATCCATGCAGAAACAACATTATCTGCTAATAATAATGAAAAGTGTCAACACATTAAAACCAAGGTTATAGGAGCCCTACATTTATTAGGTTGATCAAACTATTAAACTGAGGGAACCTTAGTGGTAAATCATCTTCATTTACTTCCATATCATTTCATCTCTCCATTTGGGAACAAATTGGGATACACTGCCAAGTGTGAAAATGTTGTTTAGTTTATGATGCTTTGTCATTTCTAAAAATCTATAGGGTTTGGAGAAAAAAATGAACATAAAAAGACTTTTCATGATTCTAACAATTAAGGATGTGCCTTCATATCTCACATGTTTATAACTTATTTTGTTTTCTTATTCAGGGGAAAGAACAGCTCCATGACAATGTACCTAAACAGCACTATGTTGTTACTGATGTTGATTTACCTAATTGTAATTTATCAATTTAGATTTACATGGAAAGCAATACCAGGCTCACATATCTGGGTATTTCTTGCCACATCTGAATTATTTTCACCATTATGGATCAAACTTCAACTATATTGGTTATGACTAGTATTCACCAGTCTGAAAGCCGATTGGTACATGTACTGAGTGATTCACCTGGTTCAGTCTGAAATCAGGCTTACCATCCCGTAACCTTATTGTATCAGATTTACCAAGTCATAAGAAGACTGGTACCAAGCTGTACCAAACAATAAGCCTGTTGCTGTAGGTATCAAGTTGTTTTTCCTTTAATCCTGACAGCTATCAACTATCTTGCCTTTTTCCTTTTTCTTCACCACCACTACCACCACCACCATTACCTCCTCGGCTCACTCTCTCTCCTACATCTCATCCTCCCTTTTGCACCACTGCTGCTTTGTCCTTCCCACCACATCATTGCTGCCACCTCATACTAATATGCATTGCCATGCCTCTTCCTACTGGTAGGCATGCATCTCTTCTTCCTCGTCTTTCTCTTCCTCTTCCACCTCTTACTTTGCCTCCTCCCCTCCTGTTTTTTTCTCTCTCTATTTCTCTCTGGTCCAGGTGATTCCAGCTTTATGTATCCGTACCAAGAGTCTCCAATACATCGTATCATATCAATTCTGCTTCTTCCTCCTTCCCCCCATTCTTCTCTCTCTTTCTGTATGGTCTGTGTATTGACTGGTACATTGTCCTGTACCACTATGAAACTGGCCCAACCGCTGATAGATACTGGTATCAGATCAAGATTTTAATCTATGCCCTTAGTATTTAACAATCTCCAAGTCTTCATATCAAAGAATGAATACACCATCTCTATCAGCAAATGCCCTCCTTTGTGCATTAGGAAACATGTTGAAATTGAAAGACTTGATGCTAAGAAAGGTATGAAAGACTTGAGCAGTTTAATTACCTAAATCTCTGTAAATTGAAATATTACTGCTGGTTTATACTTCGATGCTGCTGCATCTTATCATTTAGGGTTTGAAGTTATTTTCTTAACTAAATTTGAAGTTCATATTTTGAGAATGTTAAAACTAGCTACCAAATTGGTAACAGTGTTACCTGTATAAATGTGGAGAAAGCATCATCCTCCTCCAATTTTGAGAACTCGACTGCCCAGTCAGCCTCCGCAGAAAACAAATTCTTTTGCCTCTGAGCCTCAAGCAACACTGAGTCCCGATATAAGAACCTCTGCCAGGTTTGATGTATATTTGCCAACATAAAGTCTATTTCTGTCTCATTAAATTGCTGGACAGTCCAGTAAGGGTATCAATAAGTACATAACAGCTTGTTACATGAACATAAAAAAATGTTGCGAGAGGGATGCTATATTACCAGTAGAATTTTAATCAAGTTTGGAATATCATCTTCTTGAATTCGAACTGCAAAACTTCTGTAATTAAAGACATTCTCATACGGAAGGTAGATACCATCCTGCAACCAAGGTGTCACAATTATATAAGTCAGAGAAAAGTCAAAATGCTGGCATCGAAGAACAACTAAAATTTGCAGCTTCATTCAATAGACTGAAAGCAGGAACAAAGATGGGCATCAGAAATGAATATGCTACCAAAAGGAACAAGAGAGTTTTATATGTTATGTCATGAAGGAAGATCCCATTCTAAGAATGCGGAAGAGATCAGAAAGGGAAAATCTAGTTTTCTAATTAAGTACAGGAAGTAGAAGCATGAAACTGCATACAAGCCTAGTGCTATGGTACAGTTGCTTTGTCGAAACTTGGGAGTCAAGGGTTCAAGTTACAGAAGCAGCCTCTCAGTGTGCAGGGCCAATTTTGCATAAATTTAAGCTTCTCACTTCATTGGTGGGAAGGCCAACACTATTTTAGAAGCAAAGAGAGAAACACATGGACACCTGAATTATTACAGGAATGCATCCTTGCTGCATACTATCTTCCATGCGTCCACTCCATCCATCTCCAGGCAAGACACCACAGAAAATAGAGCTAGCCAGATCATCATAATACTTGGAAGAGCGCACAGAAGTTACTGTTACATTAGCAATATGCTGTCTCCCAAGCTTGCCCTCTTTGTTAGGTGTAGAACTAAATTCCTCAGCCAGTTTTTGCCTAATGCCCATACTGTACCTGAAATCATTTTGAAATCAACAGATATATCACCATCAGATAAATAATTGTGATGTCAAGACCATTATGTTCTAAGATATTTACTCACGTGTCTTCAGGTCGACCGTTTTCATAGGCAGGTCCTAAGTTTCCGTCGAAGTAGAATAGAGTAGTACGCTCTGTCCGTGGTCTACACATCCAGTTAGACCAACCTTAGATGAATCTAATAATGAGAAAAGACACAGAAGTCAGTTAAACTTCATGGGTACCTTGCCCAAAGTTTTGCCCATATTGCACCTGGTTGAGGCCTTTTCCATGCAGGAAGGACAAGATCCTTCGCTGGGTCAAAGCAAGGATGGTTGCCTCTTTTAAAGGAGGGTATTTGGTCCCAGTTGTCAGCCCAATAAGCTGTCGTTGAGTGATTATATTTTGAGTTTGTATTCCCCCAGTGAACTAACATCATGCTATTCCAGATTTCTTTTGGGGCATAGCAAGCACCTTCATCCCATGAAAAAAACTGCCATGAGGTAGAAGCAATGAGGTTAGATTCTTAACATAAGTCCATAAAATTTAAATTCTCACCATTTGGAACATCAGTGCCATACCCATATATGGTCCTTTCCAGAGGACCGATTCCAGTAAGGATAGTGCTCAACGATATGATCATAAGCCCTCTTGTAGAACTCCAAAGTAAAATAACTCCTTAAACCCTTTTGTTCCTGAGATTCGAGTGATCTTTTGAGTACTTTTCCTTCTTTTTCTTATGTATCAACAATTGTTTTCAACCAAAAGATGGTAATGAAGAACATGGAATTATTTTAGAGAAAGCACTAGAACAAAACAATAGCTACAAAACTCATACCTTCATGCGTAAGTGAGGCGCATCATCTGCTCGAGTTATTATACAGGAATCAAGAACTGGAACATAAAAGTAATCTGCTTCTTCACCATTCATTGTTCGATAAGGACTAGCGAGAATGCTCTCATAGAGTGCCATCTATATATATAGTGAAGAATGATGTAAGGATATGTTGTATAAAATAATAGTAACAATTCTTGTCGTATTCTCATAAACAACCACCTGTGATCCATATAACTGATCAGTCCATAAAGTTCTATTCTTATCAGTATATATTCTGTTAACACACTCAAACTTGAAATGTCGTCCCTGCAAAAGAAAATGTAAAAAAGTGTACAGATCTTGATCATTTTTGTTTCAAACAAGAAAGAATATGAGTGATGAAGCTACCTCAAGAAGGTGTGCATTGAACTCTGGTGGCAGATCATAAACATATATGAGCGGCCTTTTCTTTTTAACTACAGCTTTGATGGTCAGAAGATCACTACTTGTAGGTGCCTTATCATGTAAATCAACTGTAGCTGGTCGAAGCCATTCTGGCCATTCTTGAATAGGTGATATGGAAGATGGAACACTGCAATCGATTCCATAATAACCTCTGTCACACTGAATAACTAACTTCAGTACAAGTATTATGGCAAAAGCAGCAGCTGGTAAAAGTAGAGACATATTTGTCTATTGAGTTAAGAATCTTTTTAACTTGACAAAGCATCAACAAAATGAAAAAGAAAATAAAACACCTGTTTTCCTAGTTTTTCACAGTTAAATTGGTTGGGAGTTATAGCATACCTCACAAAAACCACCACGGCAATGCCCACGCCCAGAGCACTGATTGAGACAACTGCATACAGTTGGTATCTCACAAAACTGTCCCAAAAGACAGTCATATTTACAATCACATTCTTCTTTAAATTTCACTTTTGAAGCATATGCATCTTCTGGATCTACATTGCACCAGCCAGGTTTAGTACCATTGGTTGTGAAAATGTTATCAAAATCAGCCTTTGTCCAATCAGTAACCTTAGGACCACCAGGTTGGGAAGGTAAGCTGAAATGGCCATAGATGAAGGCTATAAGCACCATAACAAGTACCTAAATATTTTGGACAACAACTTTAACTTGGTTACTTTATTTTAAAGCCACAAGCCTCCGCCACCGGACGATTTGGATATTTTGTTCCCTGTCCACAGAAACACATTGCGCGAGTGGTGTCACAATAAGCAGGACATATTGAAACAATCCATGAACCAAATGGTTGTTCTAGAGATACTGGGAGATTACAGTTCAGCTCCAACTTCTTTGTACATCCTTCACCTGCTTGAACACAAAAATATTAATATCTTATGCATTGGTTGTTCAAGTCAACAAACATAACATAAAGAAATATGGATTTTCCCAGAACTAAATTAATAATCCAAACTATATAGGCAATTGCTAACAAATAACTGCCAAATGAATTAAAGGCCCTTGTTGTACTGAAGTTAGAAGTGAAGGAAGAGACACGAAGACAATGGAGACATCCAAACAAAATGAAGCAAAATGAACCCTATGTTTTTTAATATGGAAATAAACAATGAGAATAAGGACACTGTTTATAGCCCTTTGCTTGCATATTGCTTGAAATTAATGGAAGTGCAGCTATTGTTTCCAACTTAACTAAATACTAACATCACTAAGATTCAACGATTTCTTAAATAGATATACAAGTGGCATTACATATGGCAAAAAATTTACCAACCATTGTATCCATGAAAGCACCTGCATGCCCCCAGCTCCCTATTGCATACACCTCGGCCGCTACAATCGTTTTGGCAACTCTTGCCACCTATGTTCTGAATAGGAAACACCAAGCGCTCAACCGTTAAAGACGCACTCTGTAACGTCAAAATGTCCAATCAATCAGAGGAAAGGCGCATATACCTCTACGATTTCGACCGTGGCCAAGGCCGAACCGCAACCGGAGAGCCACCTCCCGATCTCGGCCTTCCAAGGCGCGCCGCGGTATGTCACCGCCCCATGGGAGTCGGCCGGAAACCGAGCACCCCATTCAACATCATCCCAGCGCTCGGTCCGTCCGTGATCCGACGACGCATTGAAAGGCGCGCAGGAAGCGGAATTCTGTCGAGCGCCGAAGAAGTCGAGGGAGGACGGGAAAAGGGGCGACAAGAACATGTGGATCGCGGAGGCCAGGATCAACAGCAAGCCGATCGCTACGACGAGGGACCACGGGTACTTCCATGACGGGAACGAGACCATCCTCGATTTTACTGGTCTAGCGGGATTGGGAGAACCCTAGAGACGATTCATCTGGGCGTTCTCGATATCGGCAGCGCGTGGGCGACGATGTCAGCCTCGACGGGTCGTCTTGAATCCAGCCGACACATGATGATGATGATGGGAAAAGCCAAGATAGTCGGTTTGGTTTGGTTCTCTCATCGGGATGGAAGTGGAGGGCTTTTGGAAGCTTGTCATTCGGGACCGGCTGCTCACTGGCACACGAGGTTGAATCAAAATTTGGTGTGTCATCCTAACCACTGAGCCATACGTTGATAGGTCCAAGTATTTGGCCGTAAGTTGATAGACCTAAGTATTTGGTGATCTATTACACCTACTATTGAGGGTTCGAAAATTTTATTATTTTAAATCTAAAATATTGACCACTCATTTATCAAAAAGTTTTTAAATTACGAAAATTATAGATCCTATGAACTGACGACAAAGATTCCACCCAAAAAGTCATATTTACATTGTGCTTCAACTATAATTAAACAGTTAGATAATTATAGTTAATAATAATATTATTGTTTCCAACGCTATTCCAAAATCGTACATGAGATCTCGGAATTTGAAATTTTATCCGATAAATTTTATATCTAAAATATCATAATTATTTACTAAAGTTGAGGGTATGAAAAATAATGTTCTATTCTAAATGGCATAGATGCCTTAGGAGTTTAATGCTAAATCCAGCGAAGACATTCTTCTTGCACACTCTACTATGGGGAAAATGACTTAATCATCATGTTGACGCCAAGTGGCAGATGTGTCAGACCCTTGTGGTTGACACGTGGAGGCCAGACAACCAACACCTTAACGCCACGATGATGATAACATTGCGCCACGCAATTGACTTCTTAGTGCCAAACGACAGTCACTTTGGTGTCATGTGGCTCACAATTAAATATAGTGTGATCCACATGATGTTGTCATATGACCAACACTATAGCATTATGTGGCTGGCATATGGATCTAGGTGGCTGATATCATAGTGTCGTCGGTGCCACATGGTTAACACCGTAGTGTTACGTGGCTTACACATCAGATCCATATGACTAGCACTGTAATATTGTGTAGCAGATATATTAGACCATGTGATCGATACCTACCACGTTGCTAAAACCCATACCCTATGGATGGCGCTGGCAAGCAACTCCACATGGCAGGCATGCCAACACCCCATGTTTCCACCCTTTTCAATCAACTGGACCACCCCCATTACCCCACATGTCAAAACGTACCATCGTTTCGAACTAACCATGGGCTAATGATAATAATGCTCCAGATCAATACTCCACGTTTCCACAAGTAGTGTATTATCTTAAGGTAATAAATCTAGTTTATAGAAGGGGTTCAATAGGTACATCCCAATATACAAACTTAGAACATAGTCGATTTATCCAACTTACTTATTAACTTAAGCATCGAAGGGATATTATCGAGAGTACACCGACATAATTTTATAGGGTTAGATGAGACTGAAAAAGTTTGACTTAAGATCGGATCGAGAAAAGCATTGAGTGGATTCGAATCGAGTTCCACCTCTTATAATTAAAAACTAACTTAATAATGATAAAAAATTTTAATCATTTTTGTTTTTCTACTTTTTTCAACCAATTAGACCACCCCCATCATTTGATTACACCACGTGTCGAAATGTAGCATCATCCCGAACTAACCATGGGCTACATCGTTTCGAACTAACCATGAGCTAATGATAATTATGCTCCAGATCAATACTCCATGTTTCCACAAGCAGTGTATTATCTTAAGGTAATAGATCTAGTTTATAGAAGGGGTTCAATAGGTACATCCCAATATACAAACTTAGAACATAGTCGATTTATCCAACTTGCTTATTAACTTAAGCATTGAAGGGTTATTGTTGAGAGTACCTCGGCATAATTTTATAGGGTTAGATGACTAAAAAAGTTTGACTTATCGGATCGAGAAAAGCATTGAGTGGATTCGAATCGAGTTCCACCTCTTATAATTAAAAACTAACTTAATAATGATAAAAAAAAATTTAATCATTTTTTGTTTTTCTACTTTTTTCAACCAATTAGACCACCCCCATCATTTGATTACACCACGTGTCGAAATGTAGCATCATCCCGAACTAACCATGGGCTAATGATAATTATGCTCCAGATCAATACTCCATGTTTCCACAAGCAGTGTATTATCTAACTTACTTATTAACTTAAGCATCGAAGGGATATTATCGAGAGTACACCGACATAATTTTATAGGGTTAGATGAGACTGAAAAGTTTGACTTAAGATCGGATCGAGAAAAGCATTGAGTGGATTCGAATCGAGTTCCACCTCTTATAATTAAAAACTAACTTAATAATGATAAAAATTTTAATCATTTTTTGTTTTTTCTACTTTTTTCAACCAATTAGACCACCCCATCATTTGATTACACCACGTGTCGAAATGTAGCATCATCCCGAACTAACCATGGGCTAATGATAATTATGCTCCAGATCAATACTCCATGTTTCCACAAGCAGTGTATTATCTTAAGGTAATAGATCTAGTTTATAGAAGGGGTTCAATAGGTACATCCCAACACATAAACTTAGAACATAGTCGATTTATCCAACTTGCTTATTAACTTAAGCATTGAAGGGTTATTGTTGAGAGTACCTCGGCATAATTTTATAGGGTTTAGATGACTAAAAAGTTTGACTTATCGGATCGAGAAAAGCATTGAGTGGATTCGAATCGAGTTCCACCTCTTATAATAAAAAATAACTTAATAATGATAAAAAAAAATTTAATCATTTTTTATTTTTCTACCCTTTTCAACCAACTAGACCACCCTCATCGTTTGATTACACCACGTGTCAAAACGTAGCATCATCCCGAACTAACCATGAGCTAATGATAATTATGCTCCAGATCAATGCTTCATGTTCCCACTATTAGTGTATTATCCTAAGATAATAATTCTAGTTTATAGAAGGGGTTCAATAGGTACATTCCAACACACAAACTTAGAATATGGTCGATTTATCCAACTTATTTATTAACTTAAGCATCAAAGGAATATTGTCAAGAGTACACCGACATAATTTTATAAGGTTAGATGAGACTGAAAAAGTTTAACTTAAGATCGGATCGAAAAAAGCATTGAGTGGATTCGAATCGAGTTCCACCTCTTATAATAAAAAACTAACTTAATAATGATGAATTTTTTAATTATTTTTTATTTTTTTCAAAGCTAGATTAGGATATATATTAAATTTTATAAAATATAATCCAATAAATTTAAAAGATATCAACTATGGTTACTGGTTGATAGTAAGTTTTATGCTATAAAATCTCACTTTCACTATTTTTATATATAATAATAATAATAAACACAAATCGTACGTCTCAACTATTTGAGTTCGATTAAACATCTTTTACCACCTTTTTCACTATTTTCACCCTAGCTAGTAAAAAAATTTGTTGGATTCTCTAAAATGATATGGATGGAGAATGATATATTATTTCCAACATTATTTGCCAAGTACAACTTTTGAGGCATTCATAGTGATCCAATGAGTTAGCTCTAAACAAATATGTATGTTGATTATGAAGTGAAATAAGTTCGATAACTTTGCATGAAAATTACTAAAGCATGTGAAGGATTAATATGAATCCCTAATATCAAATGGGATATAAAAATCCAAGATTTTGCATTTGAAGATGTGATCGACAACTTTGAGAAAAATAAAGCAATCAGTGCAACTTGAATGTTGATGGACGGTTCTAATATGCAAGAATATGAATAATTAATTCTTCTTTCATTCTATTCCATAATTATCATTGCTACTCAAAGTCTAGGGATGATCAATATATGCAACCACTATTTTTTGTGATTTTAATTCTTATCATCCCGGTCGAAAAAGAAGTAATATTACTTCATATGAAAAACAGAATATTTGATGGAAGAACCAAAAAAAAAATCCTTGGAAAACTTTGTTCTAATAGAAAGAATCACATGAAATTTTAGTCAACTCTGTATATCTTAACTTTCATTTACAACACAATAAAAGTATTTAAGCTTTTGAATAGAGAAAGGAAAATTAGAAAACCACATAACAGAAAAGAATTTTAATTTCTGTTGCAAAATCTTGACTTCGATTCACGAACAAACACATAATATGAGAGAAGTTTTAGAAGCTACAAAGCATTAGAATGTCACATATTCAAGAAATGACAACTTTTAAGAGTACAAAATGAACAAATTTGAGGTTTTCAGATTAACAAATATGTTAACCAAACCAAGATTTGACTCAATTATGTTGAAACCTCTCTAAGACAGACATTATGATTGTTCAACTGTCTTGATCTAATAATGCAGGTACATATTTATAATCCTGAGAGCCTTCTTAATCAATAAACAATTTAATTGTTCATGTGCAGTTACATATTTGTCATGTACTAATTAGAATGCATGTGCCAATACATGGGAAACCTGGAAATGTATGTGCTAATGCAAACTTTAACTAGACCTTGATAACCAATGTGACTTGGCTGTGTTATATGTAAATTCATGCATTGAGAGTTTCATCTCTATGCAGGTTCCATATGATGTGATCTTTTTTGTATAATAGAGGAACAAAGAGAGAGGAATTTAATGATTTTTTTAAAGATAATAACGAAGAAATCGGATAATTATCGGACTCGATTGGATGGTTATTTATAATAGAGGAATGCAGAGACAGGGATTGATTAGGGCATTGTTGAGAACTAAATGGTAGAACATTGGAATTTCTTTTCTTAGTAAAACAATGTACAATGAGAATCTCTATATTTTCCCAACATTTTCTTTCCTATAAGTAATGGTTCGTTCTATAATCTTCCTTACAAACATAATTCTTATTCATTATACTTTTTTATCCATTCATGAATATGGGAAAAGAAAGAAAGAAAAGTTAAACAGGAACTTCTTTAATGTTCTTTTGAATCTTAGATAACATCATTACCCTGCCCAATATACTTCCTTCAAATTCAATATAGATAGCAAGGATTTACTGGATATGGATTTTCACAGTGACTACTTTTCTCATAAAGAATTTTACCCGAGATTATCTTTGATTTCCCAATAAAACCATTTGTTAGCATAATGCACTCAAAAACTGAAGCTGTTGCAGTTGAATGATGCTTGAACTTTATGGAAATATCAAGACTTTATGAACCATTCTCTCGGGATACTGAACCTCTTTGATAGAGTTTATTAAGAGAATCAATTGGATGAAAACAGTTGAGATTTGCACTTAAAACATATGGAGAATGGCCAAAATGGTTCTTAATGATCTCCTATTTGATATCTTTAATCTCAAGGAATCATGAACATAGTAACATAAGCTCTAAGTAGGCTGATATTGGAACTAGGATATAGTATATTGACATGATATTATAAAGGGACATGTTTAGTCATTCCAGTGCAAAAATCATACGCAATAAAACTTCAACACTGACATGGAACTGCACTTTATTGCCATTTCTTGTGTCAATTTTGCAGTACAGAAATATAGCACATAGTTTATATCACCTTCATGCTTTCGTCTGTGACTTTTTTTTTATTATGATCACAACAATTTTTTATAGAAAACATGAAAGAGATTACACACTGAGTTTCGGATGGAAATTATGACTCGCAACTTGTTTGGTGAAATCATCGATGCAAGCCATTCTGATCCTCTCAGGGGTAGCTGGATTATCGAGTGGGAACCAATCATGATATCCTTCTTCTGCTCTAGCAGCTACAACGGCATCTTTGATGGCAAATAATACTGCAGATGCAAGGAAAAATGGTGGCTCCCCAACGGCTTTTGAAGAGTGGATTGCTTTAGGATTTTGAACACCCTGCAAAGAGAAAAAAGTTGGCTCCAAACCGTGAAAGTATGAGTGTGGGCAGGTTTAGGAATATTAGAAACAAACTTAGGAGTTTCAGATATAATTGGAAACAAGAAGAGTCATTAGATAGGACTCTCCCCACTGAAGGTCAAGGGAAAGAAAGTAATCTGCTGTATACTACAAATGGCAGAAAAACAAAAATAGAAGATCGTTTATGGAGTGGCCTCAAATCTATAAAGATCCCTCTAATGAGTAAAAGAAAGTTCAAATATGTGAATGAGGCTATAAAGATCACCCCAACAAAATAAAATTGCTGAAAGGAAAAACCATCATTTATTAGAGGTAGCTTGGGCCGTAACGTTTACTACAAGAGTTCCAAAATATTTTTTGGGGAGAAGTTATCCTAACTGCATCTTATTTAATCAAAATAAATACCAACCCGAGTACATAATTTTAAAAAATCCCTAGACATTCTCCTGCAAACCTATCCACAAACTAGAATCTTTGGTAATTTACCTTCGAAGGTATTTGGTTGTGTAGCATTTGTTCATATACATAGTCATAGACTCGTAGCCGCACCAAACTTGATTTGCAAGCGTAAAAATATGTTTTCTTAAGCTTCTCACTAACTCAGAATGGATATAAATGCTTTGATCCTCCTACAAAACAGTTCTATGTAAGTATGGAAATCATCTTTTTTGAAAATTAATCTTATTTCTCCCAAAATTCTCTTCAGGGGAAGAATAATATGGGAGAGAAGTTTTGGAAAACTGGTATAACCCAACCGGTAAATTCTCCTTCTGAATTCATTCCTAAAACAGGTACATCTCCTCAAAATTCACCTTCTGAATTCATTCCTTTCACAAATCTACCTTCTCACCCACAACCTAACCTATTTCTTGTACCATCAATCTAATGTCATAACCAATATTCGCCGTATCGTACCGTACCGGCATTTCGATCCGGGCTCGGTACGGTACGGTACCGATGTACCGAGCGGTACACCCTGGTGTACCGAATAATTTTATATTTTTTTTCATACTGTAACAGTATAGCACTGTAGCACTGTAGCGGTACCGGACGGTCCGTGTACTGATAATCTGTCGGACCGGTATGTACCGTCCGTACAGGGCGGTACACTTCGGTACGGCAGGCCTTGGTCATAACCTCAATCTATTGTGCTAGAACATGAAAAATCTGATGTAGTGGGAGACTTAGTGACTGATAACAGCAATCAGAGCTACATGTTTATGCAAGGAGGCAGAACCGATAGGGTTTGGGGCAACAACCACACAATGCCTGCCAAGAGTCAGCTCCAAGTGCAATTGATTATGAAACTTTAGGTACTTCAGACTATTCTTTATGCCTAGTACCCTATGAGTTTCAAGATCTTGATGTTCCTATTGCTCTTAGAATAGGAACAAGGTCATGTACTATTCATCCTATTTCTAATTTTGTATCATATCATAGATTGTCCTCTTTCAGATCATTTGTTTCTAACTTGTCAAAAGCAAATATTCCTAAGTATATACGTGAAGCTTTAGTTGCACCTGAGTGGAAAAAGGATGAGTTCGAGGAGATGAGGGCATTGGAGAAGAATGACACTTGGGAATTAATAAATTTATCGAAAGGAAAGAGACCTATTGGTTGTAAATGTATGTTCACAATGAAATACAAAGCTGACCGATCAATTGAGAGATACAAATCAAGGCTAGTGGTTAAAGGATACACTCAAACATTTGGGATAGAATTATCAAGAGACTTTTGCACCCATGGCAAAGATGAACAGTGTTTGAATCCTATTGTCTCTTACAACAATTTTTGACTGGCCTCTACAACAGTCAGATGTGAAGAATGCCTTCCTTAATGGCAAACTAGAAGAGGAAGACTACATGGATCTACCTCCTAGTTTTGAAGGAACATTAGGGTCTAACAAAATATGCAAGCTAAAGAGGTTACCCTGTGGATTAAAATAGTCTCCTAGAGCATGGTTTGACAAATTTACTAAAGACAAAGATATGGATATTGACAAAGTCAAGGAGATCACACCATATTTTATAAGCATGCTAGTAGTGGAAAGGTCTCAATACACATTGTGTATGTAGATGACATTATATTGACAGGTGATGATCTTGTAGAACAAGAGAAATCAAAAACCTCCCCAACCAAGGAGTTTGGAATCAAAGATCTTGGATCATTAAAATACTTCTTGGGTATGGAGGCGGCTAGAATGAAGGAGGGGATCTGACTATCACAAAAGAAATATACACTGGATTTGCTTATGAAAACCAATATGAGGTTGCAAGTCATTTGAAACACCTATTGATCCCAACCACAAGCTAAGTGCAAACACTAGTGCGGTGGATAAGGGACAATATCAATGCCTAGCCGGAAAATTAATTTATTTGTCACATGCTAGACTAGACATTGCCTTCGCTGTTGGTGTTGTAAGTTAGTTTATGCACTCACCTAATTGAGGACATGTGAGGTCTGCTGCTAGAATTTTTCAACATCTCAAATGAGCTCCAAGCAAAGGGTTGATATTTAAGAACACGGACAATGTATATGTTAAAGCATACACATATGCTGATTGGGATGACAGTATAAATGATAAAAGATCCACATTTGGATATTGTACCTTCGTAGGGGGAAATTTGGTGACTTGGAGGAGTAAAAAACAGAATGTAGTGACTAGAAGTAGTGCCAAGTCTGAATTTCTAGCTATCACACAAGGAATATGTGAACTCCTTGGGATAAAAAACTTCTAAATGAGTTATAATTTCTTGGGACCAACCAATGAAGTTTTATTCAGATAATAATATAGCAATTAGCATCTCTCACAACCCAGTACATCATGATAGAACAAAGCAAATTGAGGTCGATTGGTGTTTTATTAAAGAGAAGTTGGATGACAGATTGTTATGTATTCCATTTGTCCCTACCAATCAATAAGCTACAGATATTTTCACAAAGGGGCTTCAAAAAAAGCAATTTGATCACTTAAATAACAAGTTGGGGATGTTAAAAATGTTCGAACCAGCTTGAGGGGAAGTGTTGACATCTGTCAAATCTGGTGTAATTTGATTTGATATGTCAAGATCTGCTATGATTTGATTCTTAACATAGGCATGCTACCTTATTTGAAGTGATAGACTAGGATATGATTGCTGATTTATTCCTAGTTGTATTACCTTATTTGTGTACATTCGTTAGTTGTATATTTCCTAGATTAGCACTTAGATTTATTTAGGTAGCTTTTTCCTTTCTTTCTTTTCTCTTGTTTGACTATATGTACTTCATCCTGTATCCAAACAAAAGTGAGAAATGAATAACTCATTTTCATCTATTGTCTTGTTCAAAAAGGATGTGATTTATACTTCAAATGAGGTCACCACAGATTAAACAGAAGCATCAAATCAATGTTCTCTGACTAACTCACAATTTCAGTTTTAAGAGGGAAAAAGACATCCACATGAATCTTTGACTATTTGATAAGACAAGCAGGATCCCTGAAGTTCAGTAACAGAAATAGGTAACAGAAAGGATCGACTGAGATTAACTCTCAAGCTAAACTGTCCAGGTGATCCAAGAAACAGATACAGCTAATTCTGGTGAAGAGATTCAAAAGCTCATTGACATGTCATGACTCTGCTAATTATGATGTATTCATCCAAATGCAGGTAAATTCAGGACTGGATGGAAACTTAACTGAATCTTCAAGTTAACTTGATTGAGTTTCAAGTCAAGTTTTTCTTTTTTTTTAACTATTATTGCACATATTAGCCTAATAAGTTAAACATAATTAAAATCTCTTACATCATAAAGCTTGTGGTAGGTGGTATGTCAATTTTCATTACCTGAATGTTTGACATTTGACAAATGCTTATCCATTCATGTCTATACTGTTAAAGTTCTACAAATTTCTAGATAACCTAATAGTTTGACATCTATTGTGAGATATCATTTAACACGTTAGCTACAGATTTTAGCATGATCAGGATCCTGGAAATATAAAAAACCTTGAAAAGCATCTAAAATAAGCTTATAATAATACCTTAAAGGTGAAATGTTGAATTTTCGAGAAAAAAATGACAACAAAAACATTTAATAATTTTGTGGTACCTTCAAAAGTGAAACCTTGAATTTTACTGGGATATCATTTGCAGTAGGGATTTTGTAAGTTCCGGGTCCAGAAGTATACAAGTGGCCTGGTCTAATCCACTTGTGATCTGCATCTCCCCATTTTAGCTCTTCAAGTGCTATCCAACCCAAACCTTGAACAAAAGCTCCCTCAATCTGTAAACCACATTGAAGGTAAAAGGTGAAGGTCGTAAAATATTAGGAAAAATAATGTGAGAAAAGAACACATGAAGTGAAGAAATCCTGAAAATGTATCTGCAAGTAAACTAATATGCCTTTCTTTATCTTTTTTTCCCTTTGAGGTTATTAGTATACATTATGGACATGACTATCCCATAAAATGGCAAAAATGAATAATGAAATAAATGCCCCAGACATAAACATTCAAAAGAATAACATAATTATGCAGATGTATTTTTTTATGAACAAAATCAAACATAATTTTAAGTTACACTGTTACATTACCATTTTGCCAATAGCCACAAGATATATATCATGGGCAAGTTATAATCTAATGCAAATTAAAAACAAAACAATTTCAAACAACTATGAAGTTTTAGTTATTTATTTACTTTTATTTTCTTTGTGGAAGGGGGACAACAAAAATAACAGCCAAAGAAAGTTAAGTTGGATATGACATAAAGAACAAACAGAAGTTACAAGCCTATTAAATGTGACACAAGCAAGCTATACCATGGTTAGTAAAGAGGTACTTCGGTTTATGTCCAAACTATTGGGTACTTAGGTTTCTTTTTCTCAGATCAGCTCAAACTAGATTATTGTCCATTACGAAGAGAGATTTTTTTGTTTTGCCTGCTCATGTCCATTTGGATTTTGGACATCTCAAATGATCCTCTTCTTTCACCTCCAAAATTTGAGCTTAAAACTCCCAACATAAACATGTTAACCATAGGATGTGTTTAAAGGCTCTAAACTACTTTAAATCATTTTCCTTCCTTATCCTTGATCTGCACTACCTGCTTGTTTGATATTATTTGGCTCACACAGTTCACAGGGTGATGGCATCTGCTTCCAAGATAAAGCCTGTTAGCATACCATTGCCTCCAGTGTTATCTAAGGCATGCCTGGTTGCATGTTGGAATGACACTTGATTTTGGAACTCGCCTTGGTTACACAGATTTACTATGAAGTCTTCAGTGCTCATTCCATGAGCCTATTCAGAAGATCCAACACACACATTTAAAGCGTAGCACATGTTTATTCTATAACTTTATACTCATTCTAATAACTAGATCCATGTGATGCAAGGAACAAATTAACCTTGACAAAGGGAAGAGAATAACTGGTCAAGGTTTTAAACAACAGCCACAACATATTGGCATCAAGATGCCACATGTTGCAAATTAGCCAGCATCTATAGGAAGTTATCAAAAATATTAACTGCAAAGCAAACAATAAATACACAATTCAGTTGACTAAATATATAATGATAATGGTGAAAATAGCATTATCAAAAGCTTGTCTAGCAGACATGATATAGATCTAGAGATTCACATCAGTCAAGATTAACAGGCTTCACCAGGGCATGCCTAAAGCATTCATCTCATGAGCCTTCTGAAAAGACCTGTTAACCTACAAGGTATGCCTCTACAACACTACACATTATTTCATCTGTCCTTATTGTCAGTAGTGTAGATCCATATAACAAAATTGAGAAAAAGATAGGAGTTCTATTCTTCAATAAAGCAAAAGAGGTCAACTACAAGAATGTTCCTTCATTTGTTTAGAATAAAAAGAATAGTGAAAATGTGTGTTTTTATTATCTCCTCTGTTCTCTTACAATATTTCAGCCATTTCAGCTCTTTACCATTTGAGCTAATGAGATCGAGAGCATTTTTAGCACGCTTTCAACTTGATGAGTTCCAATGAGTGTCTGGCATGCAGAAGCATTCCAACATGCACTGGTATGAGAATTCATGGTGGTATGAGGGTGTAATGATGGTTATTTACTTTAATGTTAGTTTGTGCAGAGTAACATAAATTTCAGGCTGTCATGTCAATTTGCTTGGATCCTGACACGCCACTAAAAACTAACTCCTGGTTTTTTTTTTTATTTCAATGTCCCTGAGGGTCATATACATCTCAATTTCTAGTTTTATTCATCCAAAAAGTAACCATAGTTTCTTCTACTAACTAGCCTTATGCCTAATAACCAGGCTCTAAAAGGCCGTGACCCCTTTGCATGCATAGGCTTTTAACAAGTTTGTAAAGAAGCAACGATTTATTAAATGATAAGTATTCATTAAGAAGTTGCTTCTCTTATGGAAGCCCTTATATAGTGCAAAAACAGGAAAATAGAAGCAAAATATGTAGCTGCATGATCTAAGAATAAGCCACATATTTTTCTGATTTTTGTGCATATATAGTTGCATGTCACATCCAGCCATGCTGCATATTGTGGTTGCATAAGCTTGTAGAATTTAGTGACAGAATCACTCTTCACATCCTGCCACATAAATCACATTCGGAAGAACCACAATTGGGTAGAACAAGAGATTAGTTCACTAAGAAAGGAAAAGAGACCATACAGTAGGATGTTTCATATATCCTAATTTGCTGTCATTATCTTTTCTTTCTTTTGCTTCATTATTTTGTTTGCTTCCCTAACATTTTTCTTAATGCATTTGTATCAATACATTATGCTATTGCATAATGCTTTTACCAACTGGGCTAACAAAGAAAGATTAGTGTATGCTTTTTTAGATATTAGTGATCACTAACTATATCTTAGTTTTGGATATGTTTCATTTTGAAGTTATCGCTTCCATAAATTCTGATGTCCTCATGCTTCTTGCCTTGTACCATGCACCTAAACTTCAGAAAGCCTCTAGCACTTCAATGTGCTTTCGCCTTCTAGCACCATGCAACTTTGACTAGCACAGAGTGCTCAAAAAATCCTTGATCTATGAGTATGAGTATGAACATTGATCTATGAGTATGAGCCATCTGAACTTGGTTTTAGTCCTGTAGATAACTAAATGCACAATTCCCAGACTGTCTATGATATTGACATCAGATTGGAAAAGATTACTGTGACACCCACACAGCGAAAACAGTGGAACTGTTGAGTGCTGATAACTAAATGCACACATTTTGCAGCAGTTATATGGTTAAAAAACTGATGCTAGTGGTGGACATCTAAGACCATTGACAACCAAAAGCGAAGATCTATACCAAAACAAAAACAAACATCATTATATAAGGGCCTTTATCTTCAAGAAACTTGTCCAAGTTTGACATAAAACACACTTCATGAAAGAGGCTAAATATTGAATGATACTCTATAATTATGAAGAAAGATCCAATAAACGCTGAACAAGGAACTGTTGAGACAAGTTGTATTCAGTAACAAAAACTTAAGAACCAAGGATACAAAGTTTGTTTGATGAATGCATGTAACTTTTGACAATAACTGCTAATGATTGCATTTTTATAAGTGACACAACACATTAAAAGGTCGACATGACGTATACCTGCCCAACATCAATGGCTGGATTAAGAGAATGACCAAGGTCCATGATGATATCAGCTTCCCTTGTGTAAAAATCTCCAGTAAGTGTGTCAATTTCAACTTCTGCAAATGCAGCTCCATATGTGAAATAGTTGAATGGAGTCCCCTTCCCAACTTTCCAGTCGAAGCCAATATTAGGTGTGATGTAGAAACCATGAGCAGAGAGGTCTATGCGTTCCAGGTAGCATGCACGCACTAACTAGTGGAAATATAACATGAAATTACAGAATTACACGTCTTTTTAAAATGGCACAACAATATTGATGTGCATTATAACAACTGCTTTGCATCAATTCATATACATAATAAACTTCATTTGCACAAGTATGTGCCTCAAATTACATATGATAAGATGTAATTGGAAAAAAAGACACCAGGCAGAAACTATACTACGCTTACAGATGCCATAAAATAGAGCATGACATGCATCTAGCACATTGCTAGTAGACAAGGAAAGATAAAGCAAGATTAATACATTATTCTAAGACTTACCTGATGAGCACTTAGATATATCATGGGACCATTAAGCATACTGAATAATTTTGATATAAAATAGATCAATTTTTACAGTTTGCAGTCAAATAACAAGAAAAAACAAAAGAGTCCAAGTTCTGTAGTGGCCCATACTACATGATCCGTGCTGGTCTGAGAAAATGATGATGCACAAAACCATCATATTCATGCGAAGTGCTTTTCCATTTTATAGTTCTACTTTAGGTGCTAATGAAGCAACTGAACCACTAATAAATTGGAGTGGACAATTCCTCAACTAGTTTTAGCCTGAAGCAGTGATGATAGTCACTAATTATAGTTTAACTACTTCAATAACATGACAAGGAGCTTGTTACATATGCTGCTTTTGAGATATACCTTCCACAAGAAAACAAAAACAAAAATTGAATAAATAAAAATATCTAATTCAGAAATGGATCACAATTATTTGTTGATCAAAAGATGGTTTGCATGATTTGTGCATAATGCATAATAAAATTATAAAAACAAATAAGACAGTCTTGCCTCATACAACTTTCGTGGATCGATAAGATCAGTCTGAACTTCTTTAAATGGCCTTGTCAAAGAGATAATGATGACAATTGGCAGATATTTCAGGAATTATAATGATTTTGATCAATTGAGACAACAGAACTGATAGCAAATTTCACAGGTTATAAACCATCTTCTGCAAACCTTGCATGCCTGGAATGTCAAGGTTTGCAGGATTGGAGTTTAAGATTGACCCAAATGAGCTGTCAAAGATTCTATAATTATCTTAAAAAAGGCTGTTAGACGGTTTTCAGTGAAAGACATGCTGTACCTACTAGCCAGTAGGAAGTTAAGGTGGTTTACAATTTATTGTCTAGGAAGACCATTGATATAATCCTTTGTTTCTTTTCACTCTTATTCTGTACTCACTAATAAAATAGTTCAGTGGCTTGAGGATGAATCCAGATCAACTAAAGGTCTAGGATCAGAATTGGCAATAAATATATAAATAATGCATACTAGAGGGAATATACATATGATAAAAGAATAATAATTTTGTATTTATTACTAAAAGAAGAGGGACTTATAGAGGAAGAAGGATTTTATAAGAAGCCTTTCAATTGAGTAAAAATTGAAAGTTCATCATACGTAAAAGAAAATTTTTCTAAATAAATCTGACATAAAGTATATTAAACAAGTAATTCACAAGTTTCAGAAAAAAAATTGCAAACTTTTAGTTCAATGTTGGAATAAGGATACCCACAAATGAACATTCAAAGAACCAGAATTAGCAAAAGATAAGAAAGTTAAAGAGAGCAAAGCATCACCTCGGAAAAAGAAGAATGGGTCTTTGTGGCAGCAATACATTGCATTCGTGCCTTTATTTGCTCACAAGCATCTAAAACTGCAGCACCATATAGGTCAGAGCTTGCAGAAGCTGCTGTTGGTGATGCGTTAGGTACCTAGATATTATCAAAATTGAATCAACTAAAAGGAAAAACTAAGACGTGCATCATTTAAAAGATTGTGCACTTGAAGAAAATTCACCTTATCTGTACTTGTATCTGAGATAAATACAGAACTAAGGGGAATGTTGAAGGCTGATGCAGCTATCTGTGCAACTTTTGTATGTAGGCCCTGTCCCATCTCAACACCTCCATGTGTCACTAGAACTGTCCCGTCAGTATAAACTTGCACAAGAGCACCAGCCTATAAAAGAAAATGAAAAGTGGGTGAAATAATTAAAGCATAACACAGCATGCACAAGACATTGATATTCTAATTTAACCATGAACCTTCTTAAAAAGTTAAAAGTACATTTCTAGTAGCATATTTTGTAATATTTGTCTAAGAGTACAGATAAAAAACATATTACAAATTTACAATGACTAAACAGGATAATGATCTCTCTTCAGAACATGATATCCAAGTTTTCTAGAAAATGAACTTTTAGACATTTAAGCAGAACAAACCTAGTCATCATTTTTTCATAGTTGTTCAAGTAGAAACGGACATAATATTTCAATTATGCACAGTTAAATAAGATTTAATAGAAGAAGGATTAATAATAACAAAGAACAATTGAAACGAATAGAAACATATCCTAATAAAAAATAGAAACTTTGCTAGAGGCCCTTTACCTGGTTCATATGCTTTGTGGTAAAGGAGATACCAAACTTGGTAGGAACCATTGCAACTCCACGCTTTCTCCAGCGGTTATGGAGATTAAAATGGTTGACATTTGCACGAGCCTTTACAAAATCACAAGATGTCTTCAATTCATCCCATAGCTGAGTCAATGTACATGATTGAAGTATCATACCATAATGTAACATGGATCCTTCATTGTGAAAATTAAGCTCCTGATACCACAACAATGAAATATTCCGAAAAAGAACGAAAAATCATCAGAGCAATGTCAAAATTTCCCTGTATGAGAATTATGCATAACTAAACTTACCCTTATCTCTTCAGGACTTCTCTGTAGCTCCATGGCAATTCGTTGAATCCAATTTTCTGCAATAATCATTCCTTGAGGACCTCCAAAACCCCTGAAAGCTGTATTACTCGGGAAGTTGGTGTAACAAACTTGTCCTCTAACTCTCATATTTGGAACATCATAAACATTGTCAGAATGAAACATAGCACGCTCAAGGACTGAGAGGGACAAATCTAATGAATTCCCACCATTGTTGTAGAGTTGGAGATCCAATGCCAAAACTTCACCAGCAGTAGTAAATCCAACCTGTAAAATACTCATAGTTAAACTTTTGTTCTGAAAGACAAAGGATACGTTGTCAAACTTCACAGTTTTGCCTGATCAAAAGATTGGGTCAAGTGTATATTGTTGGATCAATTTGAAACAAAAGAGATAGTGCACTTTTAACGCCGAGACCTCAAGAAGCTAGATGAAAGAAAAGTTAGCAGTATTGAACTATAATTTTTAAAAGTTGAACCATGGTATATAGCTGATGCAAAAAAGAAAAGTCACCTCCTTTTTCAGTTCTAAAACCAACTTTCTGTGAAACCAATTAATATGAACTCCTTGTGTTTAAAATCAAGGTAAAACCATTGAGAAGTACTTAGCAAATTTAGTGGCAATAGAATTTAGATTAACTCTATGAGCATATTGGAGTTCAACTCCAAAAAATATATATGAGTTTCAGAATTTACTTCCTTTATGGATTTCTATTGAGCACTCCTAAAAATCCTTAATAGATCCTATTTATATCCAACTTCAAAATCTAAAATACTCCAAAGCTAAACAAAATCTGAAATCTAGTTAAGCAAAAGAAGAAAAGCACAAATTCCTAAAGACATGCTATCTTTAACTATATGAAGAGTGTTCTTAAAGCAATCTAATGATCTGAAAGATATAACATGACCCAATGTAAACAATTCCAAGCCATCAAATCTGCAAATTACTTTCAGTTGCCTTGACCAAATGCAACTGGCATTTTAAGCAAGAAACAAAATCAACAATCTTCCTGTCCTAATAAGGAAATATATCCACTATGTTTCTCATTGTCCTTCAAGTTGCCATGAATCAAGCAACCTTCACTAGAATAAGTATTTCATATATATCCTACAGCTAATGGTAAAGAAAAACTAACTGAAGATCTTGGTCTCAGCGCAAAGAGCTTGCCTTAGAGCTTGATCTTTTGCTTAGCAGGTGAAGCAAAGCTGAAAATGGGTTCACCTAATGAACAAGCAAAGCTAGAATAGTTCCGATTCCTAACACCAAATTAGACCTCAGTAGCTCAACATCTAACTTGAGCTCTTGTGCAGCTCAAATCCAATTAAATCAGCAGCTCAAGTGCAAACAACTAGTATCTGTTAAGCCAAGCCTGAGAATCTAATACCCAACTCAGCTAGACCAGTTTCCATCCCAAATAAAAATGGAAAGGTCTACCATAAATATTCAAGGTGAGCTACAAGTTCAATAACTTAATATCCCAGAAAATGTAGAATTTGCATGACAAATGTACAGTGCATCTTGGACTACCCAACTCAACTCTTACAGAAACATCCTCCTTGCATAGGAAAGATAAAGCGAAAGCCACAAGAAGCAACCCCTCTTGCATCTACTTGCCATGTCTCTCCCTTCTTTCAGTCTCTCCAACAAAGGATTTCAAGTCTATCCTAATCTCCTGAAGAACTTCTACAACTTTGCCTCGCCTAATATCTGAAATTCTACAAATAAACTCCACAGAGGATACAATCACCAAAAAGTTACATTCCTCATCATGATTATAAACATCTTTAAAGACCCTATCCTTCCTCAAACAAAGGAGACAAACCATAGTTTTAGAAAACATCTAAACAGCAAAACCAATTGTATGATTGCCCTGGACTGAAATTTTGTATTCATCTGTCATTCATGGATAAAAACTGGATGCCAAAATTAATTTTCTTAAAACAGAGATAAACATCCATTCTTATACACAAGTATTGCAAGTTTGCAACAATAATGTCTCCAAACCTTACTTTCCGTCATAGGACCATGGGTAAGATGAGGGATTTTAGCCTCCAATGCACCAACCTATATCAGTTAGCTTACATTGTTCTGACAGGTACTGGACCTAAAACCTAGGGAGATACTGTAATAGAGTTGGCACTATGGTATTACAGTATTTTCTTGGATATATTAGCCCTTAATTTATCAACTGTACACATTGAACTAACCTAATCTACGTTTCATAGAAAAGAAATAAATAATCTAACGTAGGAAAAAAGGAGAGTAGTGCTTTTAAATAACTACCTCTGTAAATTATTGTCTCCAGTATTCACCGAATACTACCCTTTCTCCTTCACGAAGATTTAACCCCTATCTTCAATCTTCTATTTATATCCAAAGTTTCCCATTTCTGTCAACCAAGGCTCATCTTGGGAGAAAATCTTAGCTAACGAAAAGTGTGTTACTCCTAATTTCTCTTTGTTCCCTTCCCTCTTCTATTCTTTTTTTCTTTTTCTTCTTCTCTATGATTCAGTTGATACATTTGGTGTCGGCATCGTCTTGGTTTATGTCATGACAAACAACTACTTCCCTCCTTTTTCCCCCCTTCTTTGTAGGAAGGTGCAAAACTTACTTAGCTGGAAGAAACATCAATTTTGTTAATTTTTTAAATCCTTTACAACTAGTATTTGATGACATATATGTACAAATATCAAGTGTTTGACTTCTAACACCATATCCGGGCATAATCCACTTTGATTTTGTTGAATGAATAAGATGTTAAACAAGCACATTAATTGCTCTTCTTTTTTCCTTTCAATCATTACAATAAGTTAGGCCTTTATATCAAGTTTCTAAATTATCATCAAAAAATTTATATGAATGCACTTGTTTGTGCAAAGAATAGTTTAAACAGTATGAAACAACATTTTGTCCAAAGGATTAATTTTGGTAAATTCGCTTGCACTTCTAATGACCATCATCAAAATTGAATTGTAGTACTACATCAGATCATATGAATGGTCAGTGCACGTAACAGTTTGAGGAAGCATATAAACTAAGCTTTCTTCATCAAGGTTATTTATTTATACAATGTTTGGTGTTCTCATAATCAACAATCAGAATTTAACAACTAGTGGGTTAACTACTATTTTAAAAAGCCTAAGCTCATATGATAGGATTCAACTTATATATAAGCTCTAACATCCCCTTGCAAGCAAGCTGGATGAAAAATAACCTTGACATATGTATGCCAAGGTTAATGGGATTTGCAAGACCCATATATGGGGTAACACTGAGCAAAAGATTGAAGGAAAAGGGATAATATAGGAGAACTAGGACCTTAACTCATGACCTGCTTTGTGGCCATGAGAAAATGATTATTTGCATGACTACTACTCCCAAAAAGGACTGTACCATCACAAAACACTTAGTTGAGAACTTGGAATAATTGCTAGATGATTTTGTCTGTAACTCCAAGAAAACCATCTTGGAAGTAGAAAAGGAGTAGATGACAAAATCCACCACATGAATTCATGACAGTGCAAGTACAAAATTAAAACATGCTTTCATACACACCTTTTCTTAATTCAGTCAGTTAGTGCTAGAAAGAAAAAACAGTCAGTTCAATTATGACATGGTTTTAGTCTTTCACGTAATCTTGAACATTGTAGTAGTCCTAAAACTCCTGTTATTGTCATTTCAAACAAAAGTAACAAATCTTCATTTCTTATAGTGAAGTTGACATCTATGCGACAAAGAAGTCATTTTTAATAAAGTACTGCCCAATGCCCTAGAACTATCAAAAGATAAAAAAAGTTCCTATCAGCATTACGATAAAATGACCTAGATTTTAGAACTATTTGATGGTGTCTAAAAGAATAAAATATAGCAAATAATAGATCTTTTTTTTCGTTGTATTGAGCATATATATCAGTTGTGTTGGATTCAATGAGTTGTCCAAAGTCATAGAACCATCAAAGGCAACTAAAGTTCCTTTCTGCATTAGGAGATTATGTTCTAAATTGTATAACTATTTGATGGTGAATAAAAGGGAAAATAGTAGCAAATTTTAGATATTTTTTGTATATTGAGCATATGTAATTGTTGTGTTGGAAATTGAGTTCTGACTGATAACTTACCAGTCCATCTTGTACTTCTCATCATCATCATTTTTTCATCTTGCTTATAAATCAGACATATCACACAGTATCTAGGTTACTTAATTGGATATTTAAAGGTGTGGAACCTGTATGCTCATTGCAACATTTAAAGATATATTAATAGTGTCAATAGAATTAAGGGAACTAACAACTAAAATAACAGAATATGCAACTTATAACATGTTAAATGGTCCTGGCAATGTGTTAAAATTTCAGAAAGGTCAGCTCAACTAAAACAATGTTGATTTCTAGAAATATAGGAATTCCAAATGACAATGTGTTACATATGAGTTGGTTGGAATGCATTTAGCTGTTGAAACATAATTTCTAAAATTTTAAATTCTTTCCTTAGCAAGTGTCACTCCATTTCTTATCCTATACCTTGTATTTTCCAAGGAAACTATGGCGCTGGCCAGTTATCATCATGTCTGTATCTCTGTCTAATATAATTTTCACAGGTCTCCTCAGAAGGTATGATGGCACAGAAGCTGCAGCTGCAATGAAAGCAGATCTTGATTCTTTTCCACCAAATCCACCACCAATGCGCTTAGTCTTGCAAACAACTTTTGAAAGTGGAAGTCCAAGTACATGAGCAACACATTCTTGGTGATACTGAGGACACTTCAAGACAAACAAAGATAGATAATAACATAAGTCAAACTAGAACCGGAAAAGCTTTCATGCAAGCAACTAGAATCAGAAGAGAAGCAAGTTAACATATAAAAGGAAATTATCACCGAGAAGTTCATAACAACCACAAACATGTATTTCATTTGGATATATATATATATATATATATATATATATATATATATATATATATATATATATATATATATATATATATGTATGTGTGTGTGTGTGTGTGTGTGTGTGTGTGTGTGTGTGTGTGTGTGTGTCTGTGTCTTTGTATAAGCAAACTTAAATAAAATTACAAAATACTGACAATATTAATCCATAAAATATAACATGCTGATGATTTTCTTGTTATAAATTTAAGTACTTGTTAAAATTTTCATAAAAAGTTGTCTTCGAATTAATTGTGCCTTTCTGCAGAATTTAACTGCCAATTATCAAGCTTACCCAATTTTTTGATTTGTAATGGCAATTGCATTTTAATATCAAACATAAGTGATAGCTATAATGTTCACAAACATATCCTTAACATTTTTATACTAATACCTGAAACCTCAACAATGTATAACTCATAATGGACATAAAATTGCTGCATCCAAGAAGTAGCTGTTTGGTTAAGCCCAAAATTTGGAATGTACCATAGTCTACTACTCTACTTAATGATATGTATCTATATCAAAACCAATGGTTGGAATACCATTTTGGACTAGTTCATACTGTCACAGATGGCTGCCACATGCCTGCAACACATGGACCTGCGGCTGTCTTTTAAGTGTTCAAAGTAAGGATTTTAATTTCGTATTGTACCGATGTTTCGAGCTTTACCCGGTATGGAACAGTACGGGCGTACCAAGCAATACGCTAGGGTGTACCGCGGTGTTCGACGAAGATGTCGAAGGCCGCAGATGTCTCCAACCTTCGACGAAGAACGGCGAAGAATGCAGCGAAGAAGCTGAGCCACCGCCTCTCTACCTCTTGGATCGGGATCGTCGAGGGAGGGCGGCGTCAAATCGGAAAGCATCGAGGTTCTCCCGATTCTCCCTCTTCGTCGAGCGTCTTCTCCCTCAACGCACCTTCTTCCCTCACCGCAGCCAGGCCACAGCCAGGCTGATACCGCCCGGTACAGGCAGTATTATTTGAAATTAAAATCCTCGGTTCAAAGTCATTCCACTCTTAATTGCCTTGGAAGTGTTTAGTAAATTGCTTGAGTGCTGCATTATTATTTGAGGCATCAGTACTTGCCCACTGCTCGATATTATTTGAGGCATCAGTACTTGCCCACTGCTCGATTTCAAAACTAATCAATTTTGTTTTTGTAGGTCTTTCAGATAATGTTGCACCTAGGCTCTAGGCTGACTCTTTGCTATCGGATATCATAAGGATACCTCACGACTTAGACAAATTCAGCTAAGTCCATGATAACATGGACTGACTTTTACCAATATGATATCCAATTGGGATGCAGACCAATGGATCTTACCTGGTTTGGTCCTAGAATAGACTATACCATACAGTACGCTCACTAAACCGAGTTTGTTGAGTGGTAAATTGCTTGGTTTTGAACTGTACACAGGTGATATACTTACAAGCTCAGTACCTATAGTCATTCTTTTATGTTTTAATAGGCGTGAACGATAACAGTGATTGTTTTAATTTTTGTTTGTTTTCCCTCATTCTCTCTCTCTATCTCTCATGCATACTCTTTTTTCCCCTCTACTGCCTCCTCTTCCCACTGTCACTGCCATTGCCTCCATGCTGCTGCATCACCAGCATTTCCTCTTCTTATTGGTTGTTGTTTCCTCCTCATCTTATTCCCTCTCTTTTCTCCCTCCACTCTGATCCAGGGGTACTAACCCTTATTATGTTGCTACATCAATCCATATCAAAACCATACTGACTCAGCCACTAACCGATATTGGCATCAAATTAAGATTTTAAACCTTGATAAAGACATTAAATCTAGACAATGATTTCAATAGGTGCTCGGGTGCTCGCCTAGGCGTTCGGGTGCTCGGACGAGGCGAGGTGAGGCACGAGCGCCTCGCTTCATTTCCAGGTGGTGCGCTTCAAAGAGGTGCTGTACTGCTTGGGCGCTTAACCGAGCCCAGGTGCCGGGCGCTTCAAGCGAGCACCCAGGTTAAACTAGGCAACCGAACCAATGTTTTAGGTCTGGTTCGGTCTCCAGTGCTTTAGTTGGTTCAATCGAACCAACTAAAGCACCGATATCAATCTTCCTCTCGCAACTTCCCAACCCTAACCCTGCTCGCCGCTCCCGCTGTCACTGTCACTACTCACGCTCCCACTACCGCTGCTCATTGCTACCGCTGCCGCTACCACTGTCACCGCTCGCCACTCCTGTTGCTCGCTGCTACTGTTGTCATTGCCACTGTCGTCGCTTGTCGCTCCCACTCCCACTATCGCTGCCGCTACTCTCAGTCAGCAGCCTCGATCTTCCTCTTACTCACACTCTTCTCACTTCGATAGTATACTGTTAACAGTATATTAACAGTATACTGCTAACTATATACTAGTAACAGTATGTTTATTTATTAGATTAATAATATATTATTTTGATTTTAATACTATTAATTTTTATTTATTTGAAATTATTGTTATTGTTTTGAATTTTGAGACTTTGTTAATGTGATATTGTGATTTTACAAGATTATCTTAATTTAATATCATTTTTTAAATAATTATATTTATTAATTATATTATATATTATATATTTTAGCACCTCACTTCGCTCAAGCGAGCGCCTAATGCCTCGGGCGTTTTTGGATCTTGGTGTCTTTTGACGTCTAGCGCTTTTTAAATCACTGAATCCAAAAACCTCAAATTGAGAGTACAAGGCAAGAAAACAGCATACAAGTTAATAGTCATGACTCATGAAAGGAATTGTGCTAATGTATTAAGGTTTAGCAGTCCAAAGAACATCGACCTACTTGTGTAGAGGAAACCATATGAACTTCATTTCCACCATCGACCGGCCAAATCAAACTGCTATTTGGTTCCAAGTAAAAGTGCTCCTGTCCTCCAACTTGAACCTCTCCTTCTATGATTTTGTCACATTCACCTGACTTGAAACATGACTCTACATCTCCTTTCATGAGCAATCTTTCGGTGTTTGGATAAAAGCTGCCAGATCTCACAGCTTCTCTTATGGATAAGATAGCAGGCAAGTCTTCATATTCAATATGCACTTTATTTGAAGCTATCTTCGCATTGTCATGTGTATCAGCCACAACAACACCAACAATCTACATCAGAAAAGTGCAAAATTAATAAGATTGATAAATGTTGTTCTTGTCTTTTAGGCCTGACACAAAAATCTAAAAGTATGTAAAGCATAAACACTTGGTATTTTTCGTACGGATTTATACCTGTCCAACACAAGTAACAATTTCTGAAGCAAATAGTTCCTCATCTTTGAGAATTACACCAAGTTTATTACTTCCAGGGATGTCTCTGTAAAGGAACAGACCAACAAATCCAGGTGAAGACTTGGCCATCATATCATCTATAGACAAAATTCGTGCATGAGCCCTTTTACTCAATACTAAAGCAGCATGTAAAGCTTGTGGAGAATGTGGCATGTCATCAATATATTCAGCCTCACCCGTAACCTGAGGACAGTTTATAATTAGAAAAAAAAGCTGGCCATTTATGTATAGAAGGAAAAAAAGAAACATTTTGTGTTCCTATTTGTTAGTCTCTGAAGCAGGCATATAATAATGGATATATAGAATCATAAGCAACAAAGCTAGACAAATTTGTCACCTTATACAAAATTTTATCTAATTGTTTCCGTCACCATATTCCAATCAACAGTTAAAGTATTAAGTAGCAACTATCTTGTTGTCATCCAATGACAGAATATATTACAAGTCCTTCCTATCATAAAAAATGAATAAAAAAGACCAGAGAATGATCACCAAGAGTGAATATGTCAAATTAATATGCATATATGACTTAAATAAATATGTTTGTTATGAGGGTTGCAACTTCCTAGTATTCAATCTAATAATCAACAAAATATTCTAAAATGAAATATGTCACTTAAGATGCTTGTGTCCCCAATAAGACCACATATTGTAACAAAATATGAAACAGTATTTGCCACTTACGCTTGAGAAAATGTCAGCCAGAGCTCCAATATAGTGTCAAGGTAGCAAGACTGGCAAAAAATTAGCATTACGTAACTTTGTCTTTTTCCCTTGGGATAGGTCAATAAACCAGTTGAATTTTTGTTTCCTTAATGGTGTAATTGATTTATGAAAAATAATAAATAATAGATTAGAGTGACAAACAATAAGGAACAAGGTTGGAAATAAATTGGAAGTTTATTTACATAATTACATCATCAGAACTATCAAAACGGCACACTTAATTTAGGCCAGAGTTGGAGCAAGAAGAAATACATGGAGCAAGGTGAACCATCTTAATCTAGACATAGTTAACTGTATTAAACTAAAATCGGTAGATGATCTATAGGAGTATGATGGAAGTATGACAGCATTTGATTTTTTTTCACATGTTACATAAGTTAAAGATGGTACAACAGGAAAATGGAAGAGTAAAAATTATTGGAAAAGTAGAAAAACTTTAGCTAAAATGGTCCATTTCATTCCATCAACATCAATGAGAGGCTTCAAGGATAGTATTATTGCACCAAAAAGACAATAATAGAAAGGGCTTGGTCTCTGCCACACATTCTTTGTCCTAGTTTGGTTAATGATCATAGTCTATGTGAGAAACTTCACAAAAACAAGGAAATACTAAACCTAAACAAAATACTCAATGAAATCATTCAGATTATGCTCATCACCTTTCTAGATCAAAGTATCAAACTACTGCAAAGCATTTAGTAATTTGTAATATCAAGAATTGTTGGCTGAGGTTGCTGAGAAGTCATGCCAAGAAAAGAAAAATCCAGGCTCACCGCAATATCACAAGTTGATGCAACACAACTTACAGCACCTACCAAAGAGATGATTAGAAGCTCCAAACTTTGATCACTTTGTGCAATGAGATTATTTCAGAGGATATAAGTAATGCAATGGAATGAAATGGAAAACAAACACGGGATATACAAATGGAGGCATATAATCACACCAACTTTTCGTCCCCTATGACATATTCACCCCAATAGGGGCATATATCAATTTTATTTCTTGTTGAAGGAGATCAAATATAAAAATGGAAAGGCTTGTTCCCGTGCACAGAGATACAGTCAACAATCATTCTGCTAAGAGTTCAGTATGGATTTTCTGCATGGTTTCAGACATTCAGAATTCAGCATCCTATAGATAAAATTTCTCATGTCTCTCAGACAACCAGAAATACTTAAGAGTTTCCCTTAAATTCATCAATCCACCAAATTTCAGAAATTCTACAATTTTTATCAATGGATTTCAGTTCAATTGCCAAATCTGAAAACAAACAAAATCCAATTTCTGCTCAACTTAGGTACAATTTCTACTCCGTCATCGCGAAGAGCTTTAAGATGCAACCACAAAATCTTCATAATGCTTTCCTAATCGGTGGTATTTGCTTTTTCTTAAAGACTTTATGGTACTAGACTACCAGACTTAAATCTCTATCATTCAGTTACAGCTACATGACAATCCATCTGAGCCGGCATTTCTTCTGTAATTAAGGGATTACTTCTGGAAATAAGGGATTACTTCCAAAAATTGAGTCTATCAACATACCAACTTTCCAAGGAAGTGTAAAGCCTTGCGCTACTCAACTACATAATTTTAATCACAAACAAAGTGCACCGAAAAATTAAACAATATACTAATAGATGAGATGACATTGCATGATAAAGACCCATATCAACAAAATGACTAGATGATAAAACTCGGTGTAAGGACTCACATGCATTCACTATACACTGTCTTCAAGAAAAATGAAGGTTAGACAAGAGATGTGACAAAACAACTATATTATTACCTGTAGTTTTGATGAAAGATGAATTGCAGGTTGTCCCACAGCTGTCTCATGTCTTGTCAGGTCATAGCTCTGAATTCCACTAGTTTGTGGTCTCGAATAAGCCTGTATGGCTGATAGATTTTTTCCATGCAAGCCTTCACTGAAAGATCCTTTCTCATACATCTCATTTGTAACCCATGAAAAAAATTTGAAGAAAAAACTTAAAATTAAGGATTTGCGGAATTCAATCATTCCACCTGGTGCATCTTCTGTAAGTACAATATCCTCTTGCAAAATTTTCAGTGCACCCTGCAACAAGTTATTGTCCCATTTCTTTTTTCTGAGAAAACTCTGAGTTTTTGATGCAATTAAGGAAACTGGGGCAACCCCTCCATAAATAATGGAAACATCAGAAACTTCCCAGCTTCCACAATCTTGTTTAAGAAGCACACGCATGCCAGCATTAACAAGTGCAATATCATCCTCCCTTCGGTGTGCTTGCTTGAACTCTTTGACAAATTCCAAACTTCTAGTCCATGGTAGGAAAACTGAGAGTAAAACTTCATCATTTGCAAGATCAACTTTGCGGTAACCAAGAAAAAACTCTTTCGCAGATATGGTCCTAACATTTCCTTTGCAGTTCATGATCCGCATAATTGCTCCTGCAGCCATCCAAAGTGGATTCAAGTCTGATATTGGACTAGCAGTGCAGATATTTCCACCGACAGAAGCAACATTCTTTATCTGATTTCCAGCGAACCATTTCAGCTGCCTCAGAATGGCCTTGCATGATGAGGTTTCTTCAACAGGATGTTGCATTATAACCTTTCTAAGAAATTGCTGAAGTAGAGTTAGCCTAACAGAAGCACCGATCTCAAGTCCATTTTCATTCATGCTTAATATGTTAAGCTCTGGCACATGTGTGACAGATATTAAAACTTGGTACTGGGCATTTTTGAATTTTGTCTCGATACCTACTTCAGTATTACCAACTATAAGTTTGGCATCTGGATAACGTGACTTCAAATCTAATACATGCTGAAGTTTAAGAGGTCTGTACCACTTAACTCCACCAAAACCATGCAAACACAGAGGAATATTTTTCCTTAAAATAAGCTCTGGTGGGAAGATAAGTTCCTTCTCAATGTACAAACTCCCATCAATTTTGTTGTACAAGACAGGGCTGTATTGCTTGACACAAACTGAGTTGTCCCTCCTGTTAGCTGTACCTTTCCCACAGGAGCATGGTTTTCCACTTGAAGGACAAATTAACTCACCAGCTGAGGTGCTTTCCAAAGATGTCTTAGTGTATAATAAATCATCAGTTTTAGCAAAGACACGAAAAGCATCAAGAATTGGTCTATAACCCGTGCAGCGGCACAAATTTCCAGCAAGGCTTTCTTCAATCTGCTCTTCAGTAGGTGGTTCACCAGATGATCTTAGTAGTGCATACATTGACATGACAAATCCAGGAGTGCAAAAGCCACATTGTGAACCATGAGCTTGAGCTAAGGATTCCTGCATAGAATTTATCAATAAAACGAAGCAATAAGTCTTTATGATTCCAACAATCAATTGAGACAAACAGATCAACATAGAATTGAGCAGGTTCCTAGCAACACTGAACCAAGTTTTGCAAAGTTATTAAAAAGACTTTGATAAGCTAGGAGGAGATGAACATGATAAATAGGGACAGGCTAACATGACAAATCTTGTAAAAGTAGGGCATAATACAGAATGACATGACATCTACTAATGTAAATATATTTTCATGTTACTGTAATAATGCACTTAGTACTGTATAAAATATATGTAATCATCATATGTAAGAAGATACAGAAACATAACAATCGTATAAGAAGCAAACATTCTTTTAAGAACTTGAAACACACACACACACACACAATAGGGCATATCGAAATTCCAAATAATATATATTATGAATTTTTGACAAGAACTGAAGCCATACATGAATGATTTTAGCATCTGACATGAAAACATTAAAAAAGATAGCCCAGCGAACAAGGCTCTCAATAGTGTAGTGTATGGGCTGTGTTAACAAGTGTATGGATGTGGCAAAAATCCTAACATATTTAAACTACTTGACATTTAAGAAGGGTCTAACATGTGCTGGTATCTGAGACAAACACAAAACAAACATGACAAGCATTTTGACATTGGTGCT
Source organism: Musa balbisiana (assembly GCA_004837865.1). NCBI lineage: Eukaryota > Viridiplantae > Streptophyta > Magnoliopsida > Zingiberales > Musaceae > Musa > Musa balbisiana. The sequence goes on along the minus strand of CM017193.1, from coordinate 31,703,742 downwards.
CGAAATGAGAAAACTAGTGATTGAGATAAGGGACAGATATAAACAGTTAAAAAGGTGTCCTATTGTTTGAAAGAAAGAACACAAAACGAGCTTATACCATTCACTGATTTTAATTCTTAAATAATTATTATGATTTTCAAGCATAAAGACATCGTGAAACTCCTTTCTTATAAAGAAAAAAACCTCAACTCCTATATTTATTACTGAGTCTGAGAACAACCCAACTAATTATAAATGTAAAAGATCACAATAAACCATTTGTCACCATGAGAATCACAAGTTCAGTATGTAATGGTACAAGCCAAAAACTAGAATGCAAGGTTTTTAAGTGCCCATGTCTGGATAAAAATCTTGAGCTAACCCAAGATTGAGACCAAGAAAGGCCAGTCTTGACCCAAGTAGATTGGATTAGCAAACATGGTTAGTTATGAACAGAAGCATTTTGAGTGAGAAACTGGCCATTCTAGTCTAACCATATGTTCAGGGTGGGAAGATTTTCCCTTAGTCAAGATTATCCACTATTACACAACATATTTCTCTTTGGCTTTTATTGATGCATAGGAACTCTGAGGGTTATTGGCTATCTTCCCAGTAAGAGATTGACATCTACAATTCTCAACTCATTTCCAACCATCACAACTCCCCAAGGTAAAACTACCAACCACTAGCGGGAGACACTCCTGTCCCAACTACTCAAGTACACACATTTACAGGAGAGCAGAATAAAATCAACTTTTCATCAATGAAAACCAATAAACCATAATAATTAGCCACAACACCAGCCATGTCAAATTCATTATTCTTCACCGAAAACAGAAAATGAGACATCCCTCAGGACCATCAACAGAAAACAATCAACATCATGAGATCGGGTCTCAGTGGTGTAGAATCTTATCCAGTTGGATAAGATGACTATGTGTGTTTAATAAAAGGGAATGCTTTCAGCCTTCTCTTAAGCAAGTTCAGTTATTAATAACTGAAGACAAGTAAAGCTCTACTGGACCTACTTGGAAACTTTCCCCAGGCAGCATTTAACTATCTCGTGCTTGACTTGAAGACTTCATGAGATCACTTCTAATGAATACTGAAAATTGGGTTATCCAAATCTCCATATCCGCTTTTATCTGCCTGCAACCCATTCTCTTTGCCATCACAACACTAGGGCTGTCCCATTCATTCTATGCTGATGAAGGCTCGAGCTGGCTTTTTGGGAAGCCCATTACCACCATGCTCGTGACCCCACTGGCCTGCCAGCGGTAGTGGGAATTCTCCTGTTCCCTGGTTAAAAAGTGGTTCATTGGATGCCAGATCTACTCCACAAGGAGTGGTACAACTTGAATGAATTGAGAAAGAGAAATGAGTAGTTTCAACACTCAATAGCCCTTTATCCCCCTCTTGAGCTGTCGGTTTTTCCATCATGTCCTCTTTAGAGTTGTGTACCCCTATTGATGCCAATTGGGTTGGAGATCCTTCAGATAGGTGCCCAACTACCGGCTTTTGTATTTTTTGGGCCAAACCAATCCAAAAGAATGCATCCAATTTCACACTAAAACTCAAAGAAGACTTTAGTTGAATTGTTTCTGTGATTTGTGTAACCAAGACTTCAGCAACAATCTTGAAGATTACGTAGTTCTAGCAGCTAGTGAAAGTTTTAAGCTCTGGATTGCATAAATCATCCTTATAATTCTGTTGTATATTTCAATTCATCTTCCAACAAAAGCCTGTTTCTGAATATAAAAAGAGGAGCAATACTATGATTGACTGGGAATTGTCTTTACTAAATAGTGTCAAGTCAGTAGATTCTTTGAAACAGCAAGCAATAAAATAATGGTATGTCATAGGATTTCACCCTTATGCCAAATTGCATTAAGCTACCATGCTTTTGGAGCCTTCTCTGTGGTACTGTTCCAGGAAACAGCAATTGAGTCGGATACTTTGTAGGTGTGCAACAGGCTGCTGTTTATTAAACAAGCCACAATTTCATCCCTTATCGAAGCAGAGAAGGAAACCAGTTGCAGTTGACAAGATATTCAGAAACATTTGCTGTAATTGGGCATCAGCATCTTCCACATCTAAGAGTTGAACTAGAAGAACAAGGACCATTGTGCTGTATCAACCAGTAGTATCGGCCCGTGGGAGGACCGGTACATACAGGTTGGTACCAGCAAAATTCACAAAATGATCAGAAAATAACAATTATTATTTAGAATTTTTTCCTAATTTATTGTTATATAAATTATATTTAGATGAGAATAAAGTGTATCTAAGCCATAAATGAATAGAATTTCTAGGTTATAATGAGGAAATTTTAAATTTAGCTTTTTAAATCCGTCAAGGAGCAACTTTGTGAGGCTTAGGCCTTTGTCGAATGGAGTTGCTTTTGTTGAGTAAGTTTCATTAAGTAAAAATTTTTTATATTCAACAAAATGGAGAGAGAGATCAAAATATTCTCTATAGAGAAAAAAACATATGGTTGAAATAGATTGGGGCATAGAAGTTCTACCTATGAAAAATTTTATAAAACCATTATTAGATCAAAGATGTTTTATGGTTCTGATATTGGATAGTTAAGAAACAATATATACAAAAAGTTTTGTCCCTAAGATGAGAATGTTGACGTAGATGTACAAAATTACATATAAAAATAGAAAAACATATTTTTATTTGTGAACAATTAAATGTAACTCCAATAGAAGATGAGATTTATCATAGAGGATGAGATTTATTGGTAAGATGAGGAACAATCCTTTAAGATGGTTTGGATTAATGCTAAGGAGATCTATAGATATTATAGTCTAAAGATGTGAATTAATATTAGTGGTATGAGTAGAGGTAGAGGGAGATCTAAAAAGACTTTAGAAATCATAAATAAAAATTTAAATACCATTAATTTAAAGAAGATATGATCTTTTTACAAAACTTAATGGTGGCAAAAGATGCATGTAGCCAATCCCAAATAATTGAGACTTTATTATTGTACCATTTACAAATAGCAAAGAAATAAAATATTTTCATAAACAGTTAACTACTTTAAGTTTTAAGAGTATTTCTCATCTAAGATGTAAGGCACCATCCACCTAGCTAAATGTTCAAGTTACTAAGAAACCAAGTAATCAAGAATTCATGCTTTGCACGATACTGCACATATTAGGCAGTTATACCTGACCAACTGTGACCTGAACTCCCCAAGTATCAGATAAATCATATCCTGCTTTCTGAGAATTATATAATATTGATGTGGCTGTTATAAATTTGAAGATGCTCTGTTGAATATTACCATTTACAAATAGCCAACAGAATAATCACATTTCATGAAGGGTTACTTCAAGTTTTAAGAGTAATTCTCATCTAAAATGAAAGGTATCATCCAGCATAGCTATCTGTTCATGTTGATTCGAAACCAATAACTCTTAATCAGGAATTCCTGTTTTGCAGGATATTCCCCATGTTGGGCAGTGTATTTCAGACCGACTTTGATCAGGTCATAGTCCATCAGAAATGAGGTGGTATTCCATACATTGCTTATTGATGCCTGACAAAGATTTAACTCTTTCATTGAAACCATAAAGAAGTTTAATTTAGGCCCAAAAACTTAACTTTTGACCTAAAATTAGTGGGAAAAAAAAATTCAATTAGTCAAACCCAGAAAGATCCTTTCAAGGTCAATCTACTCTGAAATCTAGCCTTCCATTTTTGGGGTTCTATTCACATGAAGGTAGTGATCAAGAGAGCAGAGATGGCTGGGTCTGTCAGTTCAAGTGCAGGAAGAGTAGGACAATCTGCATCTTGTATGCTCCATTCCATTTTTCTCGCTCTTTTTGTTTCTTTTCAATTTCCAGTGGCGCATTGCTTGATACAGGTCAGACTGAACTACACTGATAATCATAATCCAACCAAACACCAGTGAGAAGTCTGATACAAAGAAGGCAATTCTTACCCTTGATAATGTTTTTCTACTTTTTTTCATTTTGTCTAATCAGCTACTTGCTAAAATAACCCAAGAAATGGATTCCTTTTTTCTCTTTTGAGTTTTGTGTTAATTTGATGCATCATGCAAAGTAAATATGCATTGATGAAGATACACTACCTTGATAGGGTGCAAGGCTCGCTGATGGTCTCTGTCCATCTACTGTTCTTACATGCATTGGATAAATAATATATGCATTGAAGAGAAAAACAATACCTGGATAGGATGCAAGCCACGTTGACTATTTCCAATTCCTTCCACTGTTATTACATGCATTCCTTCGACAGAATATAATGGAGCCAAGCATGCATTTATCGCATGGTGCCTGCACATGAGTTCTACTATCACAAAGCTGAACTTTTAATTAGAACATTTTATATCTCTAGGTTGCTTAAAAAATAACACAATAGCTTAGTTAAATGATGAAAAGCACAACAAAGAAAATCTCATAGATGTATGGGTGAAGAAAAACCAAATTTCTCACTTAAATAGATTGCTAAACATAAAGTCAGCAACAGAAGAAACTGATTCTATAACCAAGGATATTTTGCATCCTAACCATAAAGAAAATCTAAAAAAATAAAAAATCCTTTACTTTTTTCTAAAACTTTAACTGATTAGAAGACAGATTTTAACCAGTTATAATCAGGACAAGATTCTCACACTGATCTCTTTGATTGTTCGTCAAAATAAGAAATCATCACTGTACAAGCTCCACAGCCACCTTCGCCACAGCCGAGCTTTGCTCCAGTCAGGCCTACATCTATACCCAGTAGAAAATCCAATTTACACCTTTGTTCAATCATTTTATTTGTTTTTCAACAACATCAAAATCTCCACAGAAAGAACAGTCAATCAAAATAGTTAAAAGAGTAAAGGTAATCTTCAAAGAAAAATAAGCCTGCAGTGAAATGAAATCATAAAAAAAATAAACTCTGTGCGCCAAAACCCACCAGAACAGGATCATATTACAGAGACACAAGGTTAAGGATATAAAAGTTGATTTGAAGTTCAAAATTGCAATCTATCTTCCCATTCAATTAGTGCCCACTCATTTCTTGAACAGTGCACTAACAACTTTCCATTTTGAATCCAGCCATTCAGAATTTTAGATGCCTTATTGAATTATACAAATGTTTCTATTGTGTTTTATCAAGTTTCTACCTGTGTTCTCATTAACTTCACAGATACTTCTACTCCTTTTTACATTTCTTAACTTGCAGTACTTGCAACTTATGATGTTTTACAATTATATTAGTGGGGTTACCTATTAGTTCATGCAAACAGAAGTACAATAAAATATGCAACATAACATAGCTAGTTTTCAGGAGCAAATCTCATGATTGTTCCTGCAACACCCATATAACCTACAGCAACCGTGTCCAAGACATGTTTATAAATCAACAAGGCTGAGTAAAGGAACATATTCCTATTTAAAATACAAAGTTAATAGCCAAAGGGCTGAGCTCAGGTTAAAGGATGCTGATAGTAAGAACTAAGAATACATATTAAATAAATTACATGCAGAACCTGTCGAACAATAAAACAAGACAGCTTCCTTCTGTGGATATAGCCTGGACATTTCTTGATTGTCACATTGTGGCAGGTAAAAATCAAATCTACAGAATGTCACTAATACAAACAATGAACTTACAACATGTATATCATGGTATGCACAATAATGTGCTATCAGCATGAGCTACAGATATGTTCCATGTATCATGTGTCGCACAGCATGAAATGCCAGTACCTCCAACAGTATGTATCCATGCTGGAGCCAAGTGGAATATGAATGGCACAGAGCACCAAACCAACACTGACTCGGGTAGTACAATTTGTTATACTGCCTGGTATACCGGTGTCCAAACCAACACTGACTCGGGATTTAAAAACTTGAACCAATTATTGCATGATGAATCTCTAAATTTAACACTAAACATGATGCTGATTCAGTGATTATTTTGTGTGAGTTCATTTAGCTTTTCATAATTCTGACATCTTCATTGACTAATTTCCCAAGACCAAAATTTGTATAAAGGTCAAATAACCAGAAAAATGATTGGATGTGGCAATTCTTCCTTGGTTATCTAGATAACATAAGTATGTTATCAGTATCTTTTAACATAGAGCTAAACTCGGTGCCTAATGTGGTTGAAATGTAGGTACAATCTTTATACCTTTTTTCATAAGAACATTATCATGTATTTAGCTTTCTGGGTTGGCAGTGGCAGATGCTCTAAAGCTGAAGATAAAGAATTTCACCTGTTTATACTCGTTCAAATAAGCTATCAAAAGATTGACCTTGACCAAGTGTCGGAAGTTGCATATGCAATGGATGGTTCCCATCAGGATTATAGATATCTACTGGCAATTTTAAATTAAATTCAAGTTCAAAATTTAATTTTCTCTGGGATCATTTCTGTTAGGGAGATAATCTGGCTATCTGTTTCAAACTTTGAGGTTATGGACTACGTCACTGTGATGCATTTACATATCTTGGCCCACAAAACCTCTCTGTCTCCTTCATCTTCCTTTTACCTACTGCCTCCTTAAATCACTTCCTTCCATCTTCCTCGACAGGAGAGTCTTCCTATGATGCTGACGTGGTTACACAAAACTATAGCAGAAACAATGAAGAAAAGAACAGGGAATTCAATCCAAGTCCCTGTAGGTCAATCCAAGATGGCTGCCAGAAAACAAAAGTTCAAATTTCCATGCATTCAAACCTCACAATCCAAAAATAAGATTTCATAGACAACGTTTCCAAATAACAACCAAAACTATTTACCAAATAAGCTCAATTTGGTAACAGAGACCAAATTGCAGAACCAGAACCAAAAACAAAAATATGTTCACCAAACAAACCTCAATTTTGTTCGACAAAAATGGGTAAAACCAAAATAAAATAAAAACATCGAAAACCAAAAAGAACAAAAACAAAATATGTTTACCATATAAAGATCAATTTGACTCCAATTAATTCGGTGCTACCAAAACTAAATAAAATAAAAAGCATCGAAGACACAAAAAAAAAAAAACGCACTTTTAGTTAAAAGAATAGCAAACGTTGGGCTCGCATGCTCTTGAAAGTACAAAACTAGAACAATCAACAAATTACACACCTCTCAGGTATTGAAGGACGGTGAGGTGCGCCAAACCATCGGGCAACACCCTGCGAACGCCGTTCACGTAGACGACGGCCTCACTTGACCACTCTTCCTCCGCCACCACGTCCTGCGCCTTGGTAAGCGAACCCATGCTCCAATTCAAGATCCCGATCGCCCTCAAAAGCCCGATCCTTGGAGGCCACAACCGATCTCCAAACAAGAACACGAAGCCTCCTACGCGGCGTCCACAGCCCTCGCGGGAGTCGCCGCACCAAATCGATCGATTTCGGATGGACTCCAAGTAACTTATCCCACGGTATACCGGATAGACGCGAACGGTCAGTTGGATCTGTAAGTTGGGTCTGGACACGTTTAGGAGTGCGCCTCGCGTGCCTATGCTCAGACGCCAGTCGTGTAATGCCGCATTTCCATTAGACTTTATGTTGATATGTTGAATCTAAGACGAATTTTCGAAAAAAAAAAAATTCTAATTTTAGTTTTTTTTTTCTTAGAACGTTTTAACTTTAAAAATTATCCAAACAATGCTCTTATTTTTTAAATAAATAATATTAACATTGAAAAACTATTTGAGTTCTACCATATACTTAAATCAATTTTTTTATCATGCATTTACTGACTAATATAACTTATGTTATATAATCTTTCATCTTTCATTACTCTCTATTATATTGTTATTACCACAATATACTTCACAACCTCCCAACATCATTGGCCTCGTGCGTCATTGTATTTAGGGTTGAGTTCTACCACATCTACAAGTATTGAGTTTCGTTGCTAGCAACACTAAGTCCTTTGAGCTTCAATTATTTTGCTGTCGGAAGGAGAATTCTAGGGTTCGAGCATTTTCTGTTTTTAAGGTTCCAAAACTATGACAACAACTAACATTATTTGCGATGGAGTTTCAATATTTTTTATAAGGTATATATCCATTTTTATAAAAATAGTTGTTAGGAAATCCAAACTTTTAGTTTATCATTTAGCTAAGGTTTTAGGGTTGCATTGATGTTTACTATTCTAAATACTGTTCCGAAAACCTTTTTTTTTTTTTTTCTACTACCAATATTTTGAGCATTGTTTAAGAAAATAAAATATTTGTTTAGAACAATGTGCAATTTTTGCTTTATTTCTTTTATTTTTGATAAATTATAATCATATATATAATTGTGTTTCACATTTAAGCTTCTAATGGGGTCCACAATATATGTAAAAAATTTGGTCTAAAGAACAATTTTTCTAATAGGTGATGCACTATTATTGAGGAAAAATAAAAAATAATGCATGCATAGATGTACTATTCAAAATGATCTTAAATTTTTAGAAAAACTTTGAATACGACACTTATGAATATATGTCACTGGTTTTTTATTTTAAAAATTTTGTATATTTATATCGATTTTTGAGCAAATATGTCTTTTTATTTTTTATTTTTAAAAATTATAATGTATCCATGCATTTTTTTTTTTACATTTTAGCTTTAAATATATCGACAATATGGATAAAAGGTGGATAATTCACTTCTTAGTTTCCATAGTTGTATGTATGTAGTCAAAATTATACATATGGCCTTGTAAATCCTATGCCATTTAGAATCCAAAAATAGTGAATCACACTGAAGGACTAGTTCAAATGATCCAAAAGTTTTAGAATAGATTTGAATTAGACTCGGATGGACATATATCATCACTAGTTTTTTATTTTAGAAATTTTTTTGATATTTTTATGAATTATTCAGCTTGTGAAACTTTGTGTCATTTTTTATTTTTATCCAATATTTTCATATTTCTACAGAAACATCATGATTCCATGCAATATTTTTTTTTATATTTAAGCTCCTAAATTTGTTCAAAATACTTGATAAAAACTTGGGCTAGGGAAATTATTTTCTAATATGTGATACACTATGTTTGCCCAAAATCCAAAAATAGTGCATCACATTTAAGGATCATTTCAAATGATTTAAAATTTTTAGGAAATGTCTGAATTGGACTTAGACACATATAATTGGTTTTCTATTTTATAGATTTTTTTGATATTTTTATGAATTATAACTTTGTGTCATTGTTCATTTTTGGCTAACTTTTTTTTTTAATTTTCATAGAAATATCATGGATCCATGCAATATTTTTTGAAATTTGATCTTCTAAATTAGTACAAAACACTTTTAGGCCAAAGAAAATATTTCCTAATATGTGAAGTATTATTTTTTGCTTAAAATTCAAAAACAATGCATCGCATTGAAGAACTAGTCCAAATGACCTAAAAATTTTAGGAAAAACTTGAATTGGACTTAGATGAACATATGTCACTAATATTCTATTTTAAAATTTTTAAATATTTTTATGAATTATTCAGCTTATAAACTAAGTGTCTTTTTTTTTTTGGTCAACTTTTTCTCATTTCTACATAAATATCATGGATCCATGTAATATTTTTTTATATTTGAACCTCTAAATTGATCCAAAATATTTAATAAAATCCGGTCCAAAATGCTTGGTAAAAATTTGTATCAAAGAAAATATTTCCTAATATACGACGTCTTTTTTTTGTCCAAAATTTAAAAATCCTGTAGAAAATAACTAGTCTAAATTACCTTAAAATTTTAGAAAAGGTTTGAATTGGACTCAATGGATATTTGCCATTGGTTTTCTGTATTAGAGATTTTTTTTGATATTTTTATGAATTATGTGTTATTTTTTTTTATTTTTAGCCAACTTTTTTCTATTTCCATAAAAATATTATGGATCTATACTATATATTTTTTTTATTTGAGTTTCTAAATTAGTCTAAAATACCTGATAAAAATTTGGGTCAGAAAAAATATTTTCTAATATGTGATGCATTGTTTATGTCGAAATAAAAAAGAAACAATGCATCGCACATAAGGATTTGTTCAATAAAAAATTCAACGAGTATTAGTTCAACATTATCATATATATCCTTATTTAAAATAACTCGTTGACCAATAATATCTAATATATCATAAATATTAGAGTTTTGTCAATTTTAATCTCTTTTTATAATTTTTTTTAATTAATTTATTTTTTGAAGATATCACCATTATCATCATCTTCATCGCAATAGTTTCAAAACTTCAACTATTTGACAAATAATTTTCACCTAGACTTAATGTTTCACCTAATGTCTATCTATCAATATGAAACATCGATAAATATCAGTATATTTATATGATTTTTTTGGTCTTATTCATTCAAAAAAAAGGGAAAAGATAAAAGAAAAATGATAAAAAAAAAAAAAGTTTGCTTCCTCATCAAGATCAACACCCAACAATAATTTTTGGTATACTGTATCAAAAATTAAAATATTAAACCAACAGTGAATCATCTCAATCCAAATCGATTAGCAAAATATTACTGAATCGACGATCCAAAAGTCATTGTTTTAGGGAAAAAATAATGATTTAACTGTGAAAAATAAATGGGTAAAATAGCTCATCAACGAATCCTTTTTGAATAATTTTCAAACTAGCAGCGTTCTTAAACAAACAAAAAAAAAGAAAAAAGACCAACGTTAGATTATTTTTTTTAATTTCGTCCTTAAATTTATCGTAGTAATGACTAATCTCGGCGTCTTAATTGAGATTCGTGAAGCGCTTCCGTGTTGTTGTTGTTACTTGTGGGGCCCACAGATTTACGTACTTGCGGGTCGCAATCTCCCCGGTGTTGTTGACGTCTTCGCCTTTTCCGTCGCGGGTGGTGAGCCACGTGGATTACGACCCTGATTGGGTTGTTGTTGGGCAGGCAAGCCCGTTGTCGTCGGACTGGAGAAGCGATTGATCGCCGCCGACCACAAGATGGTCAAAAACAGGAATATTATTGAAGATACGGCTGGCGCTGATTGCCACCCAACTGTTGACCAACATCTTCGGTTAAGATGTCATTCGAGACGTGGGCCCACCCAACGATTGCAGGATAAACACGGCGCTATTCTGATGAAGACTGTGTGTTCTTCGAGGATTCCGTGGAGAAGGCTTCTTTTAGTGAGTAGGTCCAACACAACACATGGCGTGTCAGTCCAATGTGATGGATGAAAACAAAGAGTCCAACTGGATGCATGCTTTAGTCGGTAGCAAGAATTATTAGGTAGATGGAGCAGGTGGCTCCTATCTTTTTTATTCGTGATAATATAAATAAATATATAATGGTAGACAATGTATTATTTATTATATTTCATAATCAATCATCTCACAAGTCATGTCCTCAATCATAAAGCTACAAAATTCTGACAACGAGGTCGAAGCATATACCAAGAAGGTCTAAATGCCTACTGATAAGAGATTTAATACGTTAGGCATGACAGTTCAACTGTTTACGGTCAGGGATCTTTAACAGCATTAATATGTTAGGCATGACATTTCAACTGATGCACTCTTTACTTGCATCTTCGTATAACACTAAAATTTTTATTTTATAAACAATTAAATATAATAAATATCTGTCTCGAGTCAATCCCAATTTAAGTCTTGAATCACTTATATATCCTCTCCATGTATTCTAAAGATTTCTTCTCTCAATCCTTTCTAAATCCACTGGAAAAGACTTAGGACCCCTCAAAATATTTTTCCACTGATGACTCATCTTCCTATTTAAATTCCTAATTATAATCCTAATCTTTCATATAGATTGAGTCTAATTAAAATTCTTTGAATTAGTTTGAATCTAATTAAGACTTTAAAATACTTACTAATAAGCACCTGATTTAGATTTTAAAACCTTTCTCTTTTTTCTCACACTTTTTCTTCTCCAGCATATTATCCTTTTTCGTCTAATTACAATAATAAAAGTAAGATTTTCTACATCTACACCCCTACAAAGATAGTGCATTACAAAATTGCACTTTTAAGAAGTATAATTACATTAATTATCGACAAAAATGAACTTATAAAGAGCTTATTTGTACAAAAATTTGATTCCTTGCAAAAAAAATCCATTTGTCCTATTAAATACCTAAATCATCATGATTTATTTATCCTCCACTTTAGTCATTATGTTAAATCACTTTATAGCTCCCTAATTTAAATCTTTGAAGTATATTTAAATGGTACTATGAAATATAGGAAAGATAATAACATCTCGGACCTAATTTTATGTGTATCAGTGCAATTTTGACATAACAGAAGAGCACCTTCGGAAACTAATCCAACCAACATCTTACAAGGAAAAAAACCTTCAAGGGTATATAATTAAACATGAGAACTAATATAGAATTTCCGAATTTATAACTGTGCATGCAAAATAATAAAATATAAAAACTTATTTATGATTCATGATGTTAGAAAATTTCAATCCATAATCGCTACAACCCGTAGAAGATGAGGATAAAAGTTTTGAACTTCACTATGATCTAAATTTTAATTAATTTTTCTTTCGATCATATCCAAGATTATTGTGTTGGCAATAGAGAAATTTTTAGTACTTTTTTTTTATAGCAGTATATTTATGAAAATTTTGATATTTCTCTAGACCCCTCCTGAGGATGATTCTTGGATTTAGAGGTAGCATAATGGAATGCTATAATCAAGTATACTTATAATTTTCTCAAATACAATGATGTAATACTTCTAATTGGAAGGATGGTTAGCTTGTGGAAATTATCCTCCTTCTTAAGAAGTCATTAATAGGTAAGAGATCGACTTTTATACCTACCAACATTGCATATGTGATTTTAGATTGGAGAAAATCTTTTTTTTTTCAAAGTAAAAATATATTTTATTACTTGAATAAATAAAAAGTAATATTTTTATGCTCATTAGACAACAAAAGATCTTGAGAGCTGTTGGGAAGTCCTGTCTTAGAGCACAAGGGGTTACAGAAACTATAGCCTTTGATTCATTTTGTTGGCATTCCTATATAAGGTTGAGAAAATCTTATGTTGGCCAGTTTAAGTTCAAAACTAGTGACTCTTAATACTAAACTCTATATAGGGATATGGGTCATTTGATTCATTATTTTGATGGATATTATTAGATCTCTAATTGTACTACTAATTATATCCAATTTTCGGATCGATGTGAAACTTTGGCTTTCAAGTTGAATATAGTGGGTTATGCCAATAAGAAAAATGAACCTATGATATTTAGTCAACATTCTTAAAATCATTAAGTTTTTGTTATAATTTTTTTTGTTGCTATGAGAGTGCAGTATGTGTATATATCAGAACTTTTGCAATTATTTTGTGTGAAGCAATTAAATCTTCTTTTTTATCAGTAAAAAGAATACAACAAAGCTAATCCAAGGATCATCTCACAAGGAAAATGAGTTCTCAAGGATATATAACTAAATACTTTCGAAAAGTAATTATTGAATTTTTTTAATTTTTATAAGCATTTGTATCAAAAAAGGAAAATATAAATATAACAACTTATTCATAGTTCATGAAGTTAGAAAATTCCAATCCATTTAAGCTCTATGAGAAAGAAAGTTTTAGGTCCTCTATTTATCTATGTTCTTGGGAAGTTAGTTATTCACTTCCAGCTATGGCTTATTTCAGGGTGACCTTTCTGAAATGATTGACAGTAGCCAAAGCATCTCTAAGTTCACTATTCATTTATCCATCTTCTTAGGACACTAAGTGGCAAAATGAGACTTTGTTGCCTACTTGGAGATGGTCTATAGAGCTATATTGGAACGGAAGCGAGGAATTTAGTTACACCAAACCAAATCGACCTAATTCCACTTTGATGTGACCCAAAGCTAATTCTCCTCTAGTAGAAGTCGATAGATGCTGCAAACACTTGTAACAAAGGTTCTCATTCTGTACAGGATGGCCAAAAGTTTTGGTCTTCATGATGGTCAATCAACTTTAATTGCAATACATATTTGGGAAGTTGAATAATAACATAGAAGTGCGCTAAACTAAAATATTTTATTCGCCATGTTTAGATTTTTTTTTTCTGTCTTACAAATCCTTAAATCTCTCATGTATATTAAAAAACACGAAAATTTCTCTTTTAAAATAGTTCATTATGTTAGAGTCAATGCACCATACAAATACTCAATTCTAATTCAGTAAAATAATAATAATGATGATGATGATGATGATGATGATGATAGAACCAAAACAAAGCTTTTTAATGAATATATTTTAGGCAAATTTTTTCATGTTCATATATTTCAAGCTGAGCAAGATAATTAAATTAGGATAATTATTTTTATTTTTTAATTATCAAAGATAGAGGGTTTAAAACCTCATCTTATATATTTTTGAAGATAATAGCTAGCCTAATTAGTAAAAGCTTTGATAATTTATTATACTTCATCATTTACTCTTTAAAAGAAAAAAATATAAAAAATCTCTGATTAATTATTTTTTATTGCAGAGTGTTGCTCAATTGAAAAATTATCAAGGGCATTATTTTTTTGTGAATGGATAAATATGCCAATGTAATTTTGAGATAATACAAAGTCATCTAAACTAAATGAGTAAATCAAAATGTCTTGAATTGGCTCAATTCAATCTTCTTCGCTATAGACCATTTCTTCTTCCTTTCTTTATTTTTTCTTACTTTTTCACTATAGATGGAATATGAATACTCCATTTGTTGATGTATAATTGAGTGGTATGGTATGGTGTGTGATGAGCAAAAATAAAAGATACAATGAGAGGCAATAAAGTCAAAGAGATTGAGAAATGAGGATACTAACTCATCTTCTCAATCATGACCTGATTAATTTTTTGATTAGTTTGAGTATTGATTTAATGAATCCAAACAAGTAAATATATAAAAAACAGAATATATAGGGCACAGCTTCTCAATCGACTTTCTCATAACTCTCTCTCACTTAGGCATCTAACATATGGTTATAAGCTCTTAACTTTTTATTCATTTTTTCATTAACTCCAAAATATGAGATTTACAATGCTTTAATAAAGATGCATGTTCCTTGAATGAATGTCACATACCCCCTCATAGAACAGAGTGGATTATATACTCATAATATGAAGAAATATGCTCACTCCAAGATCCTTTATCATGTGCACTTTAAGATGTATAAATGACACCCGTTTGATAACTCCATACAAACACATGCCTAAACCCCAATACAAATATATCACATATTCAAATCCTACTATAATCTAATAAGAAAATAAAATATATATAGAATATATCCTTCATGGGCATTTAGGCTCATATGACTCCAACATAACGATTCAAAGCTCTCTATGTCCTCTTGGATCATCATAATGGTGTGATGGTATTTTAATCTCCATCAACTCTTCTCGAGTGAGAAATATTCACCTTTGGTTAATGAAAACTAAGATACTACTCCAAGAGGTCGGGGTTCGAGTTGCAACTCCTCTTTTAAAATCCTCCTACGGATTAAAAATATTGTTGATACCTATTTCTTCTAGTAGCTCAAGGACATAGGTGTTATCACTAACCCTTTGTAGTATCTTATAAAGACCTATGCTCTTAGCATATAACTTTTTAATACCCTAGTGGGATATCTTTTAGATCAAATTCTTAATATCACTTGCTCTTTCTCACAAAAAGATTGATACATATGATGCATATTTACTATTGACTTATATAATTTATTGCTCAAAATAATCTTTCATGTGATCTTATCATAAAATCATGAATGTGTTTAGTAAAAGATTCAGTAGTATTTGAGAGATGAAAGTAACTAGAAAGAGGGGTAAGATCGATATATTTTCTAGGTTAATAGCTAAGGACAATATGGAATCGATTAAGACTAGTTGAGCAATTAATTATTAAATTTGAACTCAATATAGGTAGTATTCTATCCCAATTAGTTATGTAATTACCTACCGAAGTAAGTCACCCAATGATCTATTGACCACGTTGGTCTAACCATTAGTTTGCAGATGATATGCAAAGAGAATCTAAATTTAGTCCCTAGTAATTTTCATAGAGTCTTTGAAAAATAGCTAACAAAACATACATCTATGTACATAATGAAATTGAAAGACTGTATAACCTAACAACCTCTTTAAGGAATAGCTTACTTATATCAAAGGCATCAAAGGTCTTAGAGTAATAATAAAGATAGAAATGTGCCTAGTAACAATGCAAGGGAGGCCCAAAACAAAATTCATACTTATATATTTCCAATGTGAGTGTGGGACTAGGAGTGGAATGTATAGGCCTGTGTTATACTTTTTTGTTTTGGCTACCTGATAGGTGTGGTAATGTCTAACAATCTTAGCTATATTATTTTCTAGGTTGGACTAAAAAAATTGATCTTATATAAGTATGATAATGTGATCCCTACCATGGTGTCCAACTGCACCTCTCGCATGTAACTCCCAAGTTAGGATGAGGTCTTGAGAATACACAACTTGCTTCTATAAAATACATACCCATCATGTGCTATATAATGTGTTACCAATGGATCTATGAGATAATAGTGCTTATGTCTTGACAAAGTAATAACAATCTACATAAGCATCCTTCAATTTATCAAATCTAATCATCTCTATTTTAAGGTTGTGCAAAAGTGTGTGAACACTACTTAACACATCAACTATTTCATTTCATTTTTTTTGGCTCTATGTTTGTTAACAATGATAAAATATTACATATACTCAACTCATATAGTATGTCTAAGGTTAAGCTTCTGGGTAAGATAGAGCTTGGTGATCACTATATAAGATAAACTTAGTGTAGGAGATAGTATCTCTAATATCTAAGGGTTTCTACAATGGCATAAAATTCTTTAATATAAGTAGAATATCTCCTTTTAGCTTTATTCAACTTTTCACTGAAGAAGGCTATGAGATATCTCTCTTGACTTAAAGACTCATCGATACTAATCCTTGAGGTATCACATTTTATCTTAAATACTTCAAAAAAATTAGATAATCTAAGTATTAGGGCTACGATCATTCTAGCCTTTATATCCTAAAAGATTTTACTAACAGTTTTGATCTATGTAAATTTACCTTTTCTAATGCAATATGTGATAAGAGCCCTAATGGTGCTAAAATTATAGATGAACATATGGTAAAAAGTAGCTAAGCTATGAAATATATGGATTTTAGTGATGTTGGTAGGTTCAAATCAGTCTCAAATGATTTTCACCTTTTCTGGATCTATCCTAAGTCCTTCAACAAATACTATGAATCCAAGAAAGATAATATTATTAGTAATAAATAAATATTTCTTGAGATTCAAGTAAAATTTTTTCTTTCGAAAGACTTCTAAGGTATCCTACGTATTTTTCCCAAGTCTTACTAAAAGTGAGAATGTTGTCAAAGTAGACGACCAAGAACTTCCAAAGGTAGGGTACAAAGACCTGATCATTACTCTCATCGATGTGGATGGGGCATTGGTAAGGCGAAATGATATAACTAGCTACTCTTAGTCTTGAAAGTAGTTTTTCACTTATCACTAGATCGAATTCTAATTTGGTGATAGCTACTTTTTAGATCAATCTTGGTAAACTATTTAGAATCAGTCAAAAAGTCTAACATATCGTCCAACCTAAGGATGGAGAATTAATACTTGATATTGATTATGTCGATCAATATATATGCGCCAGCTATCATCCTTCTTCGGGGTGAGAAGGGGAGGTACTACATAAGGACTAAGACTTTTTTGTATAAACCCTATATTAAGTAGTTTAATAATTTCCTCTTGAACTCTACATGTTTAATGAGATTCAACTCATAGTGGGACAAATTGGGCAAGAAGACGCTAGAAACTAAGTCAATGACATATTAGATGTCACGCATTAAAGGTAACTCTTCATGGAGTTTTCTAGGGATTATGTCAGAAAAATTCTTTAAAATTTATTAGATATCATGGAGTAGCTTAGTCTAAAATTAAAAAGGAGCCTCTCTAGCTACTACAACAAAAACAATTCCTGAGTTTTTTAGCTCGATGAGAAAAGAGCTAGACCTCAAAATGTCTAAAGACTTAAATGCAAGTGCAAGTATTGAAACTATCCTCTTAGAGGTACTAGCTCTAATCTCCTTAGGGGGGCAAGGAGACCAACTTGATCTTCTTCCTATTGTGCTCAAAGTAATAGGTCTTGGCTTTTCCATAATAAGTGATATTCATATTGTATAGCCAAGGCCTACCAAGTAAGTAATACATAGGAAATATATCCATGGAAAGCACATCACACAAATTTGGTCCTTATATGTAGCTAAATTAATGAGAAGTAAACATCTCTCGATGATAGGTATGTTGGTTTTGTCTACCTAAATTATATTGTAAGATTGTCGATATGATTCAAGTTTGAGACCAAATTTGATTATGGATGTTTAGGATATTACATTAAGGCTGCTTCCCCATCTATGATAATCTTATAATTATAGCCATTACACTTAGCATATGTGTGAAAGATGCTAGTATGATGCCAATCTTCAAAAGTCTTGGGCAGAACCAAGACAACGTACAACTGAAATAGTGTATTGGGTGGCGTTATGTGGTCCCTTGTCATCATTTGTATGTCATTCAGTATAATCATACTCAGCAAAATCATTCTTTTAGTCATTATAATTCTACTTTGCATAATTATCTATGAGCTCATTCTCATCTATGTGTAAGGTTCTATATAACCACTATTAACCATAGTAACCATATTTGTGATATTTGAAACACTATAGTCTATCTTGATTTATCAATAATAATAACCTTACCCTTGTTATCTTGCTTAAATGGGGCGATACTAGGCTATGTAAAAGTATTTATGCAAAAGTGTGCAAGTAGGTTTAAGAGTCTTCGGGTTGCATTCCTAAAGTATTGTTCATCTTTAAGAGATCTTTGGAGGATCAGCTCTAAGAAGTCTAGGTTAAATTGGGACATTTCATATTGAATATTTTATCCTAGGTCAGTGAAAAACCTAGCTACTGTAAAAGTGGGTTCTTTATAAATATTACACCAGATCATGAGTTCGTCAAAATGAGTTATATAGTCAAAAACCATGGAGACTTGGCATATGATGTGTAATTACTTCAGGAGTTGGTTCCTAAAATAGGGAGGCATATATTTTTGTCTAAGTTTAAACTTTATCTTATCCCATCAATCCATGAGAACTTTGCCTAAGGTGCTCTAGGTGATGCTCTATACCAATCAAATATAGTCGGGCCAAACCAGTTAACATCATACAAGCAAACCTAACTCTATGGTTCTTCGGCATCTAGCGCCAATCAAAATATTAGTCTATAATTGCTATCAAGTCCAAGAATACTTGAGGATCGAGATTCCCATCAAAGAAATGTGACTTTAACTTAAAATCCTTTGGGTGATGTCATCCTCATCATTTTAGTATCTATGTCTAGGTGCATTCTATGAGTGTCTTAAACTAAGTTATGTATTCTCCTAATCTATCTCACCATTATAGGGCACATGCAAAAGTGCTTTATAAGGTGATGTAGTATATTTCCTAGGCTATCTAGATCGTAGTAGATTTTGTATGGTCCTAAAAGTTAGATTATGTAATGCTCATGTCTCACATACATTAAACTACAACTAGTATAAATAATATATATGTTATCTTTACTTAATGATATGATTTATGATATCTATGCTTCATAAATATGATAAATAACATACTTATGTTTTTGGCTTTTAAGATTGAAGTATATGTTTTTTAAAAATATTATTCTCAACATTCTATAAATTATTGATTGAGCATGTATAAGCATCAATGTTTACCTTAAGCATATTTTACAATAAAAAGGTATGGTTCTTCAATGCAACTAGCCAAAGTGAGTTAGCAAACTTAAATATAATATTAAATTATGATAAAAAGCATGCATATAATAACTAGAAGTGCTTATTGAATTTTAATCAATCTTTAGTGAATTCAAGGCCTAAACAAGTTTAACCATGAGTAAAGTAAGAAAGTTTTATCTTAAACATTATGTATATGGATGATAATAAGCTATTTGGTATGAATGGAGTAATAAAAACTTAAATGGAGATTGAAATCAAAGAGGAATATTATATTAAAAATATTGAGACACATAAGTGAGATTGAAGGATGAGTTTAGACCAAAAATATTATCCTTATTAAACCAAATTAGACTTTGGTGTAATATTAAAATTATATTAGTAAAAGAAGAAAAACAAACTTGAAACGAGGCCTAATGGAATTGAGCCATAGACCTCAAGGTAACATCTTAAACACCTCTACCCTATTTAGGCCTCATCCTTTTTACCCACTTTTTACCCATTTGATAACCCATGACTCTTTCTCTACTTGTTTTGCTATTTTTTAAACTTTTCTTATGAGAGTAAGGAAACCTCAGCTCTAAGAGAGATTGAGGTAAGAAAAATTCAATTCTTCCTTTGCTATACTTAGGATTTCAGTTTTACAAATTATAGACTAAAATTTTCAACTACTTTTGAGTAACCTAAATTTTAAATTAATCTTCAAATTTTTGACATATTTTGCATAAATCTCTTATTGTTCTAAATCCTTTGGTATGGCTTTTATTTGAGATTGGTACATAGAGTTATGAGTGTCCTAATCTAAGGTACTTAAAATCTCCTATTTTTTGAGAAAGGATTCTATTTAAGCTAAATTGACCCCCTTAGGGATATAATTAGATATTATCCTTTTGATATATTTTAAAAGGTTCAACTTTAGATTTGATATTGAGTGAATGCCATCTCTATGCACTAAATATGAGATATATAAATTTTAGATAGTCCCAACCCAATTTTAGTGAAACAGAATAGGTGTTGATAGTTAAATTAGGAGAGTAATTCAACCTCTAAATAATTCTATTTTAAGTTAAAATTTGGTGTCTATTTAGTTTTATATGTCTCCTAGTTTTTTTATAAAATTTTATAATAATTTCATATCGTTTGGTCAACTAAAATAATGAAATAAAATTTCTTTACAAAATTATGTGATGGTTTGATTAATACTAACAAGTTCATTTAATTATAGAGTGAACTATTAGAAAATTAGTGATGGAATTTGGATAAAATTTTATGTTGAGTATAGTCTATTTTATTAGGGATTTTAATAAAAAAACTTTCATGAATTATTACTATAAATTATTATAAATCAATAATTCAAGAGATAGGGTTCTTAAAAGGCATCTCATGACCTGTGCTCTTACTTTGATAGGTGTCCCACTCTCTAGTCCACTTGTTCATTAAAGAATATGGTCTTTCATTAGTATCTTCATTTTTGAGTTAAATTAAGTGAGTATAAGTTTAATTCACTATAAAATAGTAGTTGTATAAATTATCATATTCATAACATATTTTGAAAAGTATGTTTCGAATGATATGATTGTCACGAGATAAGCATGAGCTAAATGTGAATATATATATATATATATATATATATATATATATATATATATATATATGAATTATGATGAAATTATATTGTATATATATATATATATATGATATGCGGTATGGGAGTGCACAGATATGTTACGACGTGTGATGAATGCATATGCTATGATGTATAGTGTGGGAGTGAACGTATGTATTAAGACGTATAATGTCAGAGTATACGTATATATTAAGACATGTATTATTGGAATGCACGTATATATTATAATTATATATGGTGTAGAAATGCACATATATGTTATGATATGAGGTTTAGAAATCCATAAATGTGCTATGTTTCTTACATATGCATATAAGCATTTTGAATTATTTCGACTTAAAAATTTTACCTCTTTAGTTTACATATGCTATATTGTATGGTTATGTTTGCTAAAGAAGCCAAAGGATAAAGTTTTTATCATTAAATGTTTTATGTCGATGATTTTATAATATTAAGTACATGAGATGATACATGCTTATCAAAATAAAACTATAGAAACTTATATTTACTAAGTAATTACTCACTGTAGACCTTGTTTTATAATTAAAGATATTAGTATCCACCTAAATGATTAGACAGAAAAGTGAGCACGTGCGAGCCTATGCTAGTGCAGATATGAACAATGACTTATGGGTTTTTTTACGTGTATAACTTTTGGATATATTATGCGGATGTTTTTTTTTTTTTTTTGTTAGAGGTTATAATTATGTATAGGGAAAACTCTGTTTTTTGTTATATAAATTAACATGTTTTACTTTTAAGATTTCATACTTTTCAGCTACACTCCTATTAATAACAATAATTAAACTAAAAGTGGTATCATACCTTAGTCATGTATGCAAAATATGGGTATGACTAGGAGTAAAGTGTTATAGATTATTATCGAGATGATCCATTTGCCTAGATAGCAATCAAGTGGCCTCAAGAGCTATCAAGTGCTCTTCGAATGTTTGATAATGTTCTTCACAATAAACTAGGTGGGCTTCCATAGCCTCAAATTTAGTACTGATTTAAGCCAATACTTATATAAACTAATTTAAATTCATCATAGATTGTCCTAGGTTATGAGCTCATTGGGATGGTATGAGCTTTCACTACGGGTTATTATATAGGTAGCATGTGTGCAATCTGGGTTATAAGATAATACTAAGATATTAAGGTGTTTAGGGAGGCTATAGGTAATAAATTTGGCTATAATTTTTAAGGATAGTACTTGACTCAAAGGGCTACAAGTAAGCTAAATTTAGGAATATTTGAAGATGTGTAAGTATGGAACATGAACAGAACAATATTGATAACGAAAGTTAAAAACTGTTGAAAGTAAATAATGATAAAAGGAAATAAAATAAGTCATAAAGTATAAAAATTATTGGACTAATTTGCTCTTATACTAATTTGATGTAGGGTGACTGGTGTGGTGTGTGATGAGCAAAAATAAAGAGTGTAATGAGAGATGATAAAGTCAAAGGGCATGAGAAAGATAAATGGTAGTAATGAGGATGTTAACTCATCTTCCCAACTAAGACTTAATTAATTGTTCAATTAGTTTAAGTAATAATTTAATATATTTAATAAATTAAGTATAAAATAATTAAATAAAGGAAATAAAAGGGGTTAGAATACTCACTTTGGATGAAAGGATAAAAAATTAAGTATAAAATAATTAAATAAAGGAAATAAAAGGGGTTAGAATACTCACTTTGGATGAAAGGATAAAAAATAAAGTATGTCAAGAGTTAATCCTAAACAAGATAGGGTTGGATCAATCATATCTCCCAAGTTAATTTATCACTTAAGTTTTTAGTATAGGAAATATTTCTTTCATAAATAACTCTTAACATAACTTAAAAAGATCTAATACTCTTGGCCTTAGATGATGAAAGGATGGTCAAGTGAATGACCTAGTAAAAGAGGTGGTGTATAGGGTGGTGATTGTTGGCAAGGGGCATATTAATAGTTATCGGTGATTGATATTGTTGCCTCTTTTGGTAGTGGTGGTGGTGTTGTGATAGTGATGGTGCTGCTACGATATTAAAGTCAAAGAAAAAGGGTGGTGGGGAAAAGAAATGAAAAGGAAAGAATAAATAGGGTGGAGCCTCTCACCCATGCGAACTTTATTCTCACTTAGATATCTCACCAAAGATTCTTGGTAGTTATTGCTAGTTATATGTACCATGCAAACCAATCACGTGAGTGATGACATGTGTGACTTGAGATGCATTTTTTTTTATATTATATTTTGGTATTTATCACTTAAGTTTTTAGTATAGGAAATATTTCTTTCATAAATAACTCTTAACATAACTTAAAAAGATCTAATACTCTTGGCCTTAGATGATGAAAGGATGGTCAAGTGAATGACCTAGTAAAAGAGGTGGTGTATAGGGTGGTGATTGTTGGCAAGGGGCATATTAATAGTTATCGGTGATTGATATTGTTGCCTCTTTTGGTAGTGGTGGTGGTGTTGTGATAGTGATGGTGCTGCTACGATATTAAAGTCAAAGAAAAAGGGTGGTGGGGAAAAGAAATGAAAAGGAAAGAATAAATAGGGTGGAGCCTCTCACCCATGCGAACTTATTCTCACTTAGATATCTCACCAAAGATTCTTGGTAGTTATTGCTAGTTATATGTACCATGCAAACCAATCACGTGAGTGATGACATGTGTGACTTGAGATGCATTTTTTTATATTATATTTTGGTATTTATCACTTTATATTACTTGTTTTATATATATATATATATATATATATATATATATATATATATATATATATATATATATATATATATATATGTCCTTGGATCTATGTAATGAGAATTAGATCGTGATGAGAGCACGATAAGGAAATCGATCTGCCTTTAAAACACAAATCCTAAATAATCTCGGTCATAGGTTACTCGAGAGAGACATCGAGATAACTGGACAGATTGGTGTATTGTTTATCCGTCTATATGATGGATGAAACTGGTTTTATAGTTGCTCATGTGGGGATACTAGAGATATAATACAAGTGCTGATTGGAGAATGAATTCACTGAATGATCCGCTTATGAAATGCTGAATGGTTGATAATGCCTTATTGTCAGACAACGATTTCATAATTTCAGTGGTATATCTGGTCTTTAAACTTGAGACACCAAAGATCTCTACTCTTTGATACTGGACTTATAGATTTGGATGTCTCAAATCTAGCACAGTCGATCATCGGGAGTAGTAGCCAACCTTGTGAGGACTATTGAGAGTCGATAGAGGATCATCCACTCTCGATGTCATGAGAGGAATATCTCATATGTTCTTGCTCAAACAAATCCCTGGCTAGGGTCATTCGGATTGAGAGAGAAAGAGTTCTCTAGGAGAACCCGATTAGAGCGAGACTCAAGTAGAAACCGTATGAGTCTGATAGCATCATACCCAGTATACAATCTCTAGAATATTAGATGGATGAGAGACTATAGATACACAATAACTAAAGATAGACAAGTCCAATGGATTAGATTCCCTTGTATCATTTGGGGACTACGGCGTAGTGGGCTAGTACGTTCACAGTCGATGAGTTAAGTGAATTATTATGGAGATAATAATTCACTGAGCCAGAAGAAGTTCTGACAAGTATGACTCACAGCCAACTCGATATTGGACCTAAAGGGTCACACATATATGACAGGCATTGCAATGAATAGATGTTCAGATATGAGATATCCGTCGAAGCCCCTATCTTATTGGATATCTAATAAGCCCATGAATTATTGGATCCCATGGACGAGATCAAATAAGAGCCCATGAGAGATTATTGGATAAAGATTCACTAATCTAATATGCTTGGGTAGTTGCATGGAGATCCAATACCCAATAGGGAAGGATCTATTAGGGTTAAGTTGACAGGGGACCTCTATAAATAGGAAGGATTCAATGGTTCATAGGCCAGAGCATTTTGCTTGCCTCTCCTATTCTCCTCCCCCTCTCCACCTCAAAGCAGATCTGAAGTTTTGATAAGCATTGTCGCAGCCCTACTATGTGGATCACCGCTAGAGAGGAGGGCGTTTGACCTCCTTCACCATCTCCTAGAGATCTGTAGGGATTCAGGAATAAATGATCTTCCTAGGCAACATAATCTTTAATATACATAATTTTCTATTTTATGGTTTTTGCACATCAATTTATGCACGACGACAAACACATATTGGGAAATTAGATATTTTTTATTATGTTCTTCCGCTACGCATGTGATGTCGCCTCCAAGATTTCTCAACAGCTATAAGCTCTCAATACTCTATTCATTTATTAACTCTAAAATATGGTGCTTACAATATTTTTATAAGGATAGATGTCTCTTGGATAAGTACCATACGCATTCTTCTAGAAGAGAAGTGGATAAAAATCCATATGATGAAGGTAAGAGCATACTATTAGATGAGTACCACATATCTTTTTCTAGAGAAGTGGTGGGTAGGGATCCATAAGATAAGTACAAGAGTTTATACTTAAAAATCTTCTACCATGTGCACTTTAAAATATATGCATAATATCATATGATGACTTTAGCTTAAGCGTGAAGCCTAATATAATATGTTCCATACCCAAATCCTATTATAATCTAATAAAAAAAAATATGTATGATAGGTTCTTAATATGCATTTAAGCCTATATGGGTCCGATGTACTGATCCAAAATTTTTCATATCCTCTTAGACCATTGTAACAATATGATGGTACTATGATCCTCCATCGTTAGCTCTTAGCAATACGAAGATATTTACTTTTTCTAAAACCATTTAGTGAACCAGTTTAGAGAATCTTGAAAAAAAAAGAAAGAATAGAATAACAAAACTGAAATTTAAGCCAAAGTTAATTTTCTATATAAATTGTCCAATAAAATAGAACCATCGAAATATGTGGGCTAATTGGAAAAAATATCATCAGTTCATGGTTAATAATCAACGTTGTAGTTGCTGTTCTATTATATTGACGGAATGGGTCAATATAAGCCATATCAATGATTAGATGCCTTTGATGATTAGCAATAGTCGATACTTTACATGAAAAATAAATAGCGACATTAACGAGCAATAAAATGGCACTTTCTTGATAAGCCATCGCTGCATATTGCTGCGTAAATTCATGCATTCAAGATTCGTTATAAACAAAAATATTGTATACATACGAAAGAGGAATCATATCATCATATTTAGCAGTGAATACACGCTTTCCTTATCATCCTTTTCTGAGGCAGCAGCAGCAGCAGCAGCAGCAGCAGCACATAAGCAAATCCATGCAGATCTCTCCTGTGGCCACCCTCAAACACTAGCAGAAGAGAAAACCCCACTCGATTCATCACTGCCCATGAGATCCCCTCTTCTCTTCCGTGTTGCCCTCCTCCTCCTCCTCCTCCTCCTCTTCTTCTTCTTCTTCACCTCTCAAGCTGTGGCCCCGCGAAAGCTGCTGCAATTGGAATGGGAGCCGATCAGAGACCTAAACGATCCATCCATCGTTAAGGTCATACACTTCGCGGTGTCGGAGCAGAGCAGGACGCACGGGGGGCTCGCCTACACGCTCATCAGCGCGGAGAGCGGCGAGCAGCTCTCGGGGCCTGAGGGGGCGTACTACCTCATCAAGCTCAAGGTGAAGCCCCAAGACGAAGATGTTGGGATCTTCCAGGCCTCGGTGTATGAGTCTAAGACGCAGAATTACTTGCAGCTCATATTCTTCATGCGGCTTTAGGGCTGCCGAGGGAAATGATGGTAGATGATGATGTACGGTCCGGCAATAACAATGAATAAGGTATATATATGTCTCAGATCCAATGCTACAACAGTGTTATCAGCAGCAGCTAATTTGAAGGCATTAACATCAATTACATGGCACGATGATCATACATATAGTTTTTGAGGATTTGTAAGGATTATACGCTGAAACTCGATTAAATATTGGATAAATATAAGAAACAATTGCTTCACAGAAACCAACTATTCATGATTAACTACAATGATATATGTGGATCACTCGTGGTCGTTCAATCGTATTTTATGATTGAATTGGAGTATATCATTTGTATGGCACTCCTTCGTCATTTCGACTTGCATCGTAAACTTGGGTTTTGCTCATATGTCAAAGTTTAATTGACTTGCTCGTAAAAGATGATAGTAAAATATATATTGAATTTTTTTCTGACACCTTAAGATCTTGAGATTTATAATAATCCAATCATATTTAAAAAAATATATTTAAAATCTATGTTGCTCATCACACATGGTGTTATTGATAATCGAGGACAAAGGTCAGGCTTGACAAGGTTACAACGCTGTTGGGCATCATGGCCCTATGCTATGTCATTAGATGGATTTATTATTCGGTTGTCGACATCAACTGAGATTAACTTTTCTCCTCAAATATCTAGCAAGGGAAAGGTAAAATAAAAGAACTTGTCAAATAATCTTGACTTTTCTGAAATGATGGGCTTATTATTGTTATTATTTTTTTTTACCAAAGTGAATATGTATTTCATTTTGCTCAAAATAAGTATGCATTTAACTTTTTGGTAAAAAATAGTCCACCATTTATCTTGAATCTTGTAATTCGGTAGGGAAGGACATATGCATGTCACATGCTGCCACCAAAGCTAGCCTCAAAATTAAATCTTATTATTATAAGCATTGTAGACTTATATAAGGAATTTGAGTTTCCAAATTTCTCATATTTTTAGCAAAAGAAATCATGTCACAAATTGGTTGGCTAAGTTTTTTTAAGGTAAACAAATGTTTTTATTGGTGGGTTATTGGAGTTAAGATTTATTTCTTGGTTCGCTTTGACGTGAATGGTGATATTCTCGCTCCTTTCAATAAATTTTAATTCTCAAAGGAAAAAAAAACTAATCTCTAACATCACCTCCTTTCAATAAATATTTATTCTTCTTTCTGAAAAAAAAAAACTTATCTCAAAATAGTTGCTGTTGAAGACGACAAGATAAAAATTCTATAGGAGTTTGCATCATCAGTGTTTATGCTTTGACCAAAGTTACCAAATTATCCTTATAATTTGATAATAATTATATATATATTTTTAGAGTAAATAGTGATGGTAGTTGAATCCCAAATTTTGATGATGAAATTAATTGATAAATTTGATGAACTAATATGCTTTTGAGATAAGTGATATAAAAAATACCTTTATCATGGACCCAGATCACCAAATGATCAAATATCAAGCTAGAGAGTTGAACGTTATATCGAAAGATTATCATATTGGAATTAGATATTGAGTTGAAGGATTTATCGACATATCAGAGATTGGACTTTGTGTTATAGTTCTAAACATCATACCATAAAGATTGGATATTATACCGAGAGATCGGATGTCGTGGGAAAATAGACATGCCAAACGAATAGGCGATATGTCGAATGATAGGACCATATGTCAAAGGTTTAGACAAAGTATCAAAAAATCGAATGACATGCTCAAGGAGTGGATAACATGTCAAAAGCTTCAAAGATGTGTTGTATAAAATAATTGATGAGTCAAGGTCTTAATTAAGATCATTTTGGATTGGTATTGGATTAAGATAGAGTTCGCTAGTAATGAGTCATTAGCTTAAAGGAAGGTCCAATTGGAGCCATTAGAATGTCAAACCAATAGTCTAAAACAATTATGAATAGGCGGTGGTGCTATTTGAGTCAACCGATAAACACAAACAATGCTTTGTTAATATTTTTGATAATAGTATCACCTAGGATAGTGATGGTACTATCCAAAATTTAAATTTCATGATAGTAGGACCACCGAAGTTCAAATTTGTGGCTCGTGTCAAAAGTTATGATAGTAATACTATCCAATATAATCGATAGTATTGCTTATACCCTAAATTTTTTTGAATTTAAATTTGTGACTCTATTTTGAAACCTTTTAGGGCCCATAAATATCTCAATCGGGCTTGGTTGATGGAGTATATATTTTTTAGTTTGTGAATTACTGTAGCTTTTTCTTTGGGTATTATTTGAGTTTCTTCCCCCCTCTTGAGTTTATTTATAATAAATTGTATGAGGTGAGAGTTTATAAAATAGTGAGTGTGGAGGTTCTCTCATAAGTTTAGAAAAGAAAAAAAATTATAAAGGGTTATTGATCTTCATCTGTCGAAATAAGATTGGTAACGAAAATTGATGGCCTCGAGGGAAGAGGAATCGGAAATGGATGTAGGTCAAAAAGATTGAACCACTATAAATCAGCTTGCTTTATTTTCTTATGTATTTTATTCGTGATTGCTCACTTATTATCATTTATACTAACTTGCACTCAATACTTGATTAATTATATTTTTGATATATATTATTTTTTATCAAAATTTAAAATTAATTAAAAATACATTGCACTAATTCACGCTATTAGTGTTATTAAAATCTTAACAATTAGTGTTAAAGCCTAGTTCTCTTATTTGAATTAACATCCAAGAGAGAGTTAATGACATTTATAGATAACATGTCCTCCTATGTTTAATAGGATGACATACACTTATTAAAAAAATTAGAATGAAGATTTTATTATTTTCTATGGATTATGATTTATGAAATATAATTGAATTTAATTTTTAAAAATTTACTAAACTGATAAATGAATAGAATGATCTTGAAAAGAGGATATTTTTCTTAAATACTAAAGATATTAATAATTTATTTTATGATTTAGATAAAAATAAATTTAATTAAGTTTTTACTTGTGATACTACATATGACATTAAACACATACTTGTAGTCACACATAAGGGAATCGATAGAGTAAAAGAATCCAAAATTAATCTTTTAATTTATAATTATAAATTATTTAAAATAAAACCAAATGAATCTGTTAGTGGTGTATACATCTATTTTATAGATGTTGTCAATGAATTAAATTTTTTTAATAAAAATTATACTAATCTTGAATTGATAATCAAAATTTTAAGGTATCTTTCACAGAACTAGGATCCAAATATAATTGTGATCTAAGAAGCTAAAAACTTGAACAACCTTTCATTCGAAGAACATATAAGATTTTTAATAACTTATTAAATAACATGTAAAGCTTATGATAAAAAAGAGGAAAACCTTTCAAAAAAAAAAAAAGAAATGATATTGCTCTCAAATCTAAGGAAGATTGCTTAGGTGAAAAAGTGATGATGATAAAGATATTGTTAAAAAATTAAAAATTTAAATTTCATAAATTTTTAAAAAATAAGCTTATGATAAAAAGAGGAAACACTTTCAAAAAAAAAAGAAATGAATATTGCTCTCAATCTAAGGAAGATTGCTTAGGTGAAAAGTGATGATGATAAAGATTATTGTTAAAAAATTTAACAATTTAAATTTCATAAATTTTTAAAATTTTACAAGAAAATACGATAAATCGATTATAAAAGAGAAGGAAGACCAAAAGTGAGCTCCAAGAAACTATAGTCATATGCTATGGATACAACGAGTAAGGGCATTTTAAAATAAATATCCATAATTAAAGAAAAAGTTATCATCCTACAAAAGAAGAATGCATTTAAATAATATGAGATAATCAAGTAAGTCAGAAGTAAAAAAACAAATCGATGAAGTAATACATTATACCTTAATAACTTTTGACAATGAGATGACAAATTTTTCTGAAACCTCTTTTATCACGTGATAAATTATTTGAAACATTCGTTAATTTATATGACAAACTCAAAAAGATTAATAAAAATTATAGTTTACTAAAAAGGATCTTGCCTCACTTGCTAATCAATTTGATGTATTGAAAAATAAGTATGACTATCACAACTTTTATTCCTTGTACTAAATGTGAAAATTTAGAATTATCTTATCTTAAATAGGAGATATTCCAAAAATCAATAGATTTACATACTTTTAAAAAAATAAAAAAGACTTATTTATCATGAAAGAAAAATTAAAAAATTACTTGAAAGATTGAACTCATAGTAATGATATAATAGAATCACTTAAAAAGAAAATTATATTTTTACGATAAACCTTAAAGAAATTTAAAGTAGGAAATGAGTACCTTGATATAATTCTTACTAAACAAGATAGTGTATTTAGAAAAGAATGGATTTACTTTATGTATAATAGCAATAATAGCACTCATCATAAGATCACCAAGTTTGTTAATGGACCAACTTCACATATCTCGATAGCACACCCCATTGAAATGCATATATAATATTTAAGGAAAATATGATCATTATGTTTACTCATGTTCTTTTAAGGGATATAATCCTTCTAAAATAGTTTGAATTTCTTAGTAATCATTTAAATCCAAAATATATTAATATCAATCTTTTCTTCCTAGTAGGTATATACTCTAAGCCAAACCTAAAAGCATAAGAGAACACCATGAAAACAGACACTCAAGACATATGATTGAAGATCTTATATATGTTTCAAATATTATTAGCCAAGATAAATGATATATCACTTTTGGTAAAAATTATAAAAAAAATCATTAATATTGGCAACACATCCAACTTTATGACATAGAATACTAACATACAAGAACCAATTTTGTGTGGAGATTTGTGTAAGTGTAAGTTTACAAAAATAATTAACAATACATCATTAAAATATTTATTAGTTTATACAACATAAATAATTTGATTTAAAAAAATGACATACACTTGTCATAGACAAATACAACAAATATTCTAAGATCCATTTTTCATTAAATATGAGAACAAATTATTTTATCAGTTTTTGTAAATATTTTAAAAAATATTCTACATTGAAAATGTTTCTGGGTATAAAGTTGCTAATATTACTTTTGATGAACTTACCCAGCATAATTTCTTTATTTTAAGGATTTTTAAATATATCATACCATAATGTATTTGAATATTTTTATGCTTATGATTGTATTGAAAATTAATATTCTTGATTTTAAGAAATTTATGGTTGTAAAGGGATAATTCATATTTTTGATATATCTATTTTTGTGGCATAAGAATATTTTTGATGATGAAATAAATGATAATTATAATATGAAAAAATTGTCTCTCAAAGTCAATGATTTAGTTAGAGTATAGTGTTGAAATAGTATGATGATCATTTTATATTTTGTTTCATATTTTTCTTTTTTCTAATGACAAAAAGGGAAAGGATCTTGAGAATGATTTAATTCACGTCTTGAGTTTCCTTGATGTCTTATTGAGGTGACTATTTTGGTTTCATTGATACCTTACTTATAACTATTGAGTCTTTTGATATATTTCATGAGTACTTTAAAAAGTGAATATCATATTTGGAAACCCATCAAAATGACTTACTTTAAGGTATCTTGATGATCTAAATTTGGATGGCCTATTCCTTTATGTCTTACTTGAGTTGATTACTTTGGCTTTATTGATATCTTATATGCAACTTGTCGAGTCTTGTGGCTTATTTCATAAGTATTTTAGAAAGTAAATATCATATTTAGAAATATATGAAAATGAATTATCACATAATGAAATAAAAGTTAAAAAATTTAAATTATTTGTGTGCTCCTCCTTTTGCTAATGATAAGGGGGAGAAATATGTAAAGACTTATGACTTATAAATCTCTTTTTTATGATAATGATTTATGTTGGATTTTATGATTTACCTCACTTATGACTTCTTGATGTTGTAACTTATGTTTCTTTCAATTTTATGATTTCAAAACTTGTGACTTATGAAAGTCTTTTGTGCTTATAACTTATGTTTGATTATATGACTTACCTTACTCATGACTTTTTGATGTTTGCTTGTGACTTATGTGTTTTTTTATTTTATGATTTCAATAACTTATGACTTATGTTTCTTTTGAATTTATGATGCTTATAGCTTATGACTCATGACTTATTTCTCCTATGATATTTTGATATTTATGACTTATAACTTTTATGAATTCTTAAACATCATGTCTTGAATTTATCTTTGATAACTTAATATTAGAATCTTTGTATACTATGATATCAGATTAATTTTTATTTTTATTTAACTGGATCACTGTTATACTCCCTTAGATTTGTTTATGATAAGAGAGAAGATATATAACTAAATGCAATAAAAAGTAAATAAAAGTACTTGTAAAATATTTACTTAATACGATTTGAGACTCATGATGCCATCAAATTAAATCTCATATTTTTATGGTATATAAACAAGGAGAGTCTTGTTAAAACCGGTCATAATACTATAATATCATAATTTTGAAGTTTTTATATTATCATGATTCTTGTCAAGTTATGTTTCAACTTGATATATTTTGATACTCATGATGTAATCTTATACTTATGGTATATATATAGGGGTAATCTTCCTAAGTCCCTGACATTATTTTATTGTTATCGGGAAAGATTATTAAATCTTAGATTTTGATGATGAAATTAATTGATGAGTTTAATGAACTAATATGTTTTCGAGATAAGTGATACAGGAAATATTTTGATCACAGACATAGGCCACCGAATTGCCAAATGTCAAGTTAAAGAGTCAGATATTGTGTTAAGAAATTATCATGTTGGAAGTGGACATTGAGCCAAAAGATTGATCGACGTGCTAGAGATCTGAGTTCATGTTATAAGTTCAAGCATCATGTTAGAAAGATCGGATATTGCATCGGGAGATCAAATACTATGGGAAAGTCAGTATATTAGAGGAATGCATGATATGCGAAGGATACGAAGTGTGAGAAGATCGACCGATATATCGAAAGAGTAGAAAACATGTCGAAAGCTTTAAAGATATGCTAGATGAATGGTTAATGAGTTAAGATCTTGATTAAGATTATTTTGGATTTGTCTTAGACTGAAATAGAGCTCACTTATTATGAAAGTCATTGAGCTTAAAGTAAGGCCGAATTAGGATTGTTAGAATACCAAACTAGTGGTCTAAACCAAGCCTAGGCAATGATACAACCAAACTCAAATAGTAATTAATATTTTCAACGATAGTATTATTTATAGTGATAGTGAAAGTATCACCTACGACGATAATGGTATTGTCAAAAATTTATAGTGGTAAGACCATTGAAGTCTAGATTTGCAGCTCTTGTCCAAAGTTGTGATGATATGATGTCATCAATAGTATCATCCATATCTCAAATTTTTGAACACTTAAATTTTTGACATTTTTTTTTGAAGCCTTTTGGGGTTTATAAATACCCCTCTCAAGGTTGATAGAGCATTTATTTTTGAGTTTGTAAAATGTTATAGTTCTCTCTTTGAGCATTATTTAAGTCTCTTCTCTCCTTTTAAGTTTAATTATGATATTAAGAAGATAAAAAATCTATTGTAACAGAATGGGAATGAAAGTTTTTTCCTAAGTTTAAAAAAATAAATATTATAAAGAATTATTTATCTTAATTTATTAGAAATAAAATTAGTAGTGCAAACTAATGATCTCGAGGAAAAAGAATTGAGAATAGACATAGGTCGTAAATATCGAACCATTATAAATAGGTTTGCATCCTTATGAATTTTATTCATGATTGTTTACTTATTATCATTCACTTTCACTTATATTTAATAATTAATTAATTATATTTTTGATACATGTTTTTTATATTAAATTTAAAAATATTAAAAATATTATGGCAGTAATTCACTCTTTCTCTTACTACCATTAAGCTTCTAATAATGATGACCCATAAATTGTCGAATACAAGATAGAAAGTAAACTATCCAAGTTCAATATTTGATAAGCTATTACTAGCTCACGATTCTTCTAAAATTTCAGTGAAAATGACAATTGTAGTTTTAAAGAAGGGGTAAAACATTTGTGATTACATGAAAAAAGAAAAAAAGAAAAAAAAATCTGTGATATATCATAATATATATGAGTGTTTCTTAAACTAAAAACAAATAGATATTAAAATTCTTTATTGCTTTAGACTTTCATGATTTTATGTTTTGAAGAGATGCACAGTCCATGTATATACTACTAGTAACTTTGTTCATGATCGTGATATTGACATTTTGGTTTTCTTTTATTAGCACACAGATATGCCTTCATCATTGTGATCCCATCGAGCACTACGGGCACTAAAAATATTTTATATATTTTTATATCAATTATTACAGTTTTGAAAGTGTAGTGGTAAGGGTGATAACATATTCAAGATTTGATGTTCTTGGGTGGGGCCCGTGCTTGGAGTGCGGCTCAAGATGGTCCAAATCATTAGCTAGTTAGGCTCGCGTTACACCTGTGGTTGACTTGATTCGAGTTAGGCTCGGGTCGAACTCTCCATACATACACAGAAACAAGGAAAATTCTCGCTATAATAACACAATGGTTAAGCAAAAAATTAAACCGAGGAAAATTAAAGGGAAAAAAAGAAAAAAGCATAAGAGGCCATCCAATCTCTCTGTTCCAACGAATAAATTAATATGTGGCTACAAAACAGATATCCAAGTGATGCCCTACATAACAAGCCTCGGCATCATCTACACTACCTGGTGTTGCCTCACACCGGATCCACTTGCACCATTAACACCATGGTGGGACTTCTCCGAGCTCCTCGACCACCGCCTTAGAACTATAGGCCATGTCACAGCTTCCAGAACCAGTGCGACGCCGCCGAGCGTCGCGATGACACCGATGTAGGCGTGCTTCCACTTCTTTGCAGGATCCAAGATGTCAAATCCTTCGAATATGTTCACAATACTCAAGATTATGATGCAGTATCCAACCGAGTGGTGGTACACATTCCAGTATATCCTGTACTTGTGCTCCTTGTTCGGCCTCAGAAGCAATGCAAACACCTGCGCAACCAAAAGATCTTGAGTTGCAAAGAGATCTACGGTGTAACTGTTTAACGAGGGGATTGATGTGAGGATTGATCACCTGTACTGTTGCTAGGCAGAAGAGGGCAATTGCGATGTCTCTGTGCTTGTGGTACGTGATTCCAACGGACTCGCTGCCGAGCTTGAGGCCAAGGCCCCATCCTGAGATCCCAATTATGTATGCCGAGCATTGGCAAGCAACATGGAGATAGAACCAGGCAGGGTCTGCTGCTTGGAACACCTTCACGTACCTCGCCATGATGGCTCCAATGGGCATCAGAATTCCCCAGCCGATTGCATTCAACACGCCGTGGATCTGCAACCCGATCCAAGTGCATGTAATATACATGATACAGAGAACGATCATAAATGAATTGCTCAAAAGATCCTACAAATTAGCTGTGCAACTTACGTTCTTGCGGCGCAGCCTCGAATTGCCTCCGGCGGAACCCGACTCGCCGGAGAGGAAATCCAGGTTGTTCTTAGACAACAAGTTGTCGCCGGCCGGGTGGCCGTTGGGCACGCCGTTCTGCAATTGCGTCGACGCCTGCCACGCCGTGTTCAGCTTCGTGCTGTTGTTGGGTAGCTCCAGCGTGGCGAAGATGGTGTAGTACCCGTTCGCGTACTCCGCCTGCTTGCTGTACACCGGGAAGCTCAGGTTCTCGTCCTTCACGTCGCTCGCCTCCACGGTGTAGCTGGAGAACTTGGTGGTGTACACCGTGACGGCGCCGTTGGAGCCCGGGAAGGCGAGGAAGGCGTTGGCTCCGATCATGCCGCTGCCGGTGGGATTGACGGCCCACGCGACCCAGCCGGAGGAGGACTCCGGCGCGCGGTACGCGACGTCCACCGTTCCATTGGAAGAGTGGTAGTTCCAGTGGAGGGAGGCACCAAGGTAGGGGAGGGAGTTGCAGGAGGAGTAGAGCCTGTTGCTGGAGAAGGTCTCGCTGACACAGCTCTGGGCTGTCGAATAGTGCAGTAGAGACAAGAAGAGGCACAGGGAGATGATGGCTGGCTTCATGGTTGGAGCTCAATTGCTTCTGCTTTCTGTTGATGTGTTGCAGTGGTCTACTTGTGGTACGGGGAAAGAGGAGGTTGGAGGGTTTATATAAAGGATAAGGAAGAAGGAAAAGGGTGAGGGGAGGTGGGGGTTGTTGGTTAGTGTAGAAGTTTCTTGCTTCCACTACATGTTTTCTATATTCATATTAGGGTATTAATGGTGGATGCATGTGATTGGTCCCACAATTGTGGAAGATGAAGTAATAAATCAATGTAATTGCCTGTGCACCTCTCTCTCTCTCTACTTTTTCTTTATCCTGCTCTAAAACCTACCTCATTGAACAAGTATGAGGATCGAGTCATGTATAGCTGCAACCTCCATGGCCTACCCATTCAAAGCTGGTGCAGTAAGCAGGCAGGCAAACGCCAAGTGAAAGCTGAAGAAGAACACTAACAAATCTAATGCAACAACAAAAAATACTATATTATGACTCTTTTTCTTCTTTCTTTGTTGCTTCCCCAATCTCTTTTGATCAGTGCTGCTGCTGCTGAAGCTTATTCAAAGTTCTGGATACCTTTTCGTATTGTGTTCTCATACTTGGAAATCTATAAGAACAGTTGATGTTTTCAACAGGTGACTGTTTTGTTTCGCCTACCCACACTTTGCCATCACGTGTTGTTCTCCACCTGCCATCGCCAACCCTGCACTTAAGGATTTTACCTAATCTCCCATATAGTGAAAGCGTCCTAAGTCACGACAACCGTTAGACGAGAATTCGACGGTGATGGGGGCTTTGCTACAAACATGCTTCCAAGAGTAGGTCAACAACCCCACCACAGAAAAGACAGGCCTGCCACGAAGCATCGGAGGCGTGAGGCCTGCACTCGCCTAAGGCATGGGATTCGTCCTCCCCAGTGGGGTCCAATTGCTTAGCCGATCAACACCAAATTGATAGGGTTTTAACCTCAACTATATTAAACTATTAATGCTTATCTAAAAAGGAGGTTTAAGATCGAACTGGTTGAACCAGCAGATGACAACATGAAGAAAGAGCGGACTGACTTAGCCCATGCATGCTACAATGTTCTACATGGATGTGGTAATTGAAGGCGGCTAACTTGGAGCAAGTCAAACCAGATTGTCCAAACCTACACTTATACAAGCACTTGGTCCAACCTTAGTTGCATGTAACCTTAGTAAATGCATGTTGGCTAAGTCGACTAAACCAACGAGGTGTTGGATGAGATCATCTAAATTTGCTTCCATTTCATTCTTATCTTTGAATGAATAAGTTCCGCGTGCTAGTGTTCCATGTTGAATCATCTCAAGTCCATTCGCTTACGATGTAGTTGACTTTTTCATGGTTCTCAATAAAAAATGCTGATAAGTATTTGTCTAGGATCCAACTTGGTCTCCCTAGACCCATTAAGCATCAAGTGATCCAAACATCATGTGCAAGAGATGAAGTTTGAGCTGGTTCTATAGACATATGGTCTAATAATAGTTTGAAGGTCAACTTTAGAGTTTTGGGACTATAAACAAACTTCAAAGTCAAAAAGATAAAAGATATATACATAAAGCTAAGAATGACCTAATTATGGATTCATTAATCTTATACAAGAACTAAAATGCAATTTGAACTATGTTATCATCGGTATGAGCCTATGGTATTCACTTGTCTAAGGTGAC
The DNA here is from genome assembly GCA_004837865.1 of Musa balbisiana. NCBI lineage: Eukaryota > Viridiplantae > Streptophyta > Magnoliopsida > Zingiberales > Musaceae > Musa > Musa balbisiana. The sequence continues at coordinate 31,664,920 of CM017193.1, read as the reverse complement.
AATTGACAACCTACCAAACTAAAACTAAGGAATTATTGAGTACACAACTTAAAGAGTACCCTAGATCTAAAGAAATACATTTAAGCTATATATATAAAAAAAAGTGTTACTTTGAATTGCTTTTGTATGCATATGTTTTGTTTTATTTTTACATTCTTCTTGTTTTTTCTCAAATTTGTTTCTAGTTTTCCAATTCAGCAAATGTCACTGATGCTCATTAATTATTTGCAGTCAACATATGTGATGTATGTGATATTTACTTCAATACCAAGCCTAAATTGGATATGGTGTGGGTCCAATATTTCCTGAGAAGGAACACTGGAAATACTTGCTAAGATCTGTGTGTGATGTCATCCAAAGCATGGAAGTTGACCCAGCAATGGTTGCTTGCAGATGTTTTGACTCCATGTCCTTTGCTGAAAATGAAATGCGGTGCGACCAAGCCAATCCCGCAGCTTTGGAAGCAGCAATAGCTGTAAGACGAGTCTTAAGAAATGTAGAAGCAAACCTATGAACAACAAAAAGGTTGTATTTAAGAAACAATTAATGTTCATTACCTTCAACCAAGCAATCAGGCATCAATGTGGTGAGACCTCGGAGATATAATGTGTAGATTCATGCCAATGGGTCTCACACGTATATAAATAAAATTAATTATATATTATCTCCTATAATTACTCTTCTTTAGTATCTTGATACTTACATTTTCAAAAATTACATCGGAATCCTCATAAAGTAAAACATTGAGATCCCCATATACAAGATAATTTCATAGGATTAAAAATTTGAAACAATGGATTAAATATTTTACTTTTATAATTTTTAAAAATATAAAGATCGAGATATTGAAAATAACTAATTAAGATGTTTCACTTTCCGATATTCTATCCGAATCATCAATAAGCATGTTTGAGACATTATGATGCTCAGAAAACTCTTCATGCATAAAGACATTACGTGGACATAGACGCAGGCCATAGCATCTTAGATTAGGTAAAGAAGCTGTGTTGAAATCTCGTGTGCTCGAAAAAGAGAGTTGCTTAACTTGCATACCTACTACTACCATTGTGGCAATCCATTTGCCTGCCTTCTACTTGTTCTCATCATAAAAAGAAAAAAGCCTAAAGTGTAGGTTTTAAGAAACCTTAGGAATCACTAACCCTGCACCAGCTACTTCTACTATCACTTTCAAGATTGTTCTACTCCTCTACACCCGAGTGCTTCTTCCATACTCCTCTTATGAGAGCTGTAAGGTGGTCATTTCTGCAGCAAAGATGACTCAAGAAGGACGATTAGAAATACCAACTCTATCAGGTGATAGTTGCACAAATAAGCAATGTTTCTATTTCATCAACAGCAGTAATTACTTGACAAACACACAGAATATCCTCATCAAATCGAAAAAATGGCAAAAGCACAATAAACATATTGCTACTGACCATTTTCCTCCTTATAAAAGCTACAGACATTGCGTGAGAGCAATTTCTGTATTTGCTGGTAAGATAGTTACTGTTCACCTTGCCTGCTTATTCTGGAAGGACAAAAGATATAACCTGTTGGCCAATCTCAAGAACTCCTCCTTTTTGTGGCTAATCAACCATAATGTCGTCCAAAATTCATTGAAATACCACAATATAGATAGTTCTCATATCAAATTGGGTGGTTTCAATTGTATTATTGTCATGATAATGGTGATGTAAGTTACATAACATTAATAATCAAACAAAATAGTTTTATTAGTCACATTGGAGGAGGTTACCTCAAAATTCTTTCATTGTCTAGTCTATATATAGGCCTATTAGCTATCGATTAAGGCATAGACATCCATGAAGTTCCATAAGACAGATTATAAGACAGATTACATCTAAGGAGTAGTGTTCTTCATCCAAAAACTTGTTCTTGGACAACTATAGTCGGAGGTAATTTCATATTCCGCTATGTATTCAACGAATTATTTTGCTAATATTAATGATATCAATAGACTATAAGACATCAATTATTCTTAAGTGCATCATCCAATTATTCTTGAGTACATATACAATAGACTATAGGAGATCAATTATTCTTGAGTGTATTATCTAAGAAATCTAGTATTCTTCATTCAAAAGCTTGTTCTTGGACAACTATGACCAGAGGTAATTTTCTATTCTGCTACATATTCAAGAAATTATTTTACTAATATGATATCAATAGACTATTAGACACCAATTATTCTTGAGTACATATACAATAGACTATAAAGCTTGTTCTTCATCCAAAAGCTTGTTCTTAAACAACTATATTTGGAGGTAATTTTATATTCCGCTACATAAATGGTATCAAAGCCATGCTTCATCTATATTATTCAAAACATAAAGTATAAATGTTGATGTATTTCTTTGATAGAATCAATTTATTTGATTTAATCATAAATTTTATTCTAACCAGTAAAAAAGTTCTATTATTTAATAATTATATAATGAGTTTATTGGTTTTGTCAAGATAAAAAAATATATATGAAATATGTTGATCATTATTGAAATCGTTAAGTGATTTTGAGCATATAAATTAAATGGATTCTTTTATGCCTTGGATTATTTTAGTTTACATTGTTTTTCTTTTGCACATCAAGTGGATGTTTATAACTTGTAATTGAAAATTCTTTTTGAACATATTAAATTGTGCTTTGTTACTATGTTAAGATTATTTTAAAATGATTGTGACTTGTTGTACATGTATGTTCTTTATATGATTTCAGTTATTTCTTAAATTACATATGTATCAATATAAGGTTTCAATATTTGTAACTTAGGAGTAGCCACCACATCCTAACTCATAATATAATATTAATTGATGATAGTCATATTTATGATAAAATAATTTTTAAGATGACTATAAAAGGGACAAATGACATCAAGTAAGATTCTAATTGACTTGTGAAGGGTAAACACTTGGCCCTACAAGGAGGATCTTTTATGAATTAATTGGAATAAGATGATATTTTGAGTATTATTTTGGTGCTCTTGTTATCAATCTTATTAATTAAATAATTAAAGCTTGATATAAATATAATGCATGATGCAACTCTACGGGCAAGAATGTTAGAATCTACATTGATATGAATTATTTATTTTATAGCATAAAATTGATTAATTTTCTTGGTTTTGTAGTTTTTTTTGTCTAATCTTATTAATGATGTTCCTACTTTTAAGTGATGATATTTTTTGAAAGATAAAATTCTTCTAACTTTTACCGTGCATGGATCTTGACTTAGACATTATGTGTAGATGAATCATCTATTCCCACCGAATCAAATACGTCACTTAAGAAAATAACATATGAGTGGTATGAGCGATCCAATTGGTTAAGTATGATTCTTATTAGATCTCATGTTAGTAAGAGCATTCAGGATTATATTCTTGAATGTAACAAGGTCAAAGAACTTATAGAAACTATCAAAATATAATTTATGACTTCAAATAAGGGACTTGTTAGTATCTTAATAAAACTATCAAAGAATAATTTGTGACTTTAATAAGAGACTTGTTAGTACATAATACAAATGAGGGATATTAATGCCTTTTATAATACAAATTTTTAAGTCCTTAAAAATTGAGATATCTAAATCTTTTATAATATATTTCATATTGAATTCACCTCCTACAAAGCTTTGCTCATTTAAAATTTTCAATAACACAGATTAAGAAAAATGGTAAGTTAATAAACTTTTGACTCTGTATGTACAAAGATAATGCTGAGAAACATGATAGGCTGAAACATGGGAAGTTTGCTGAGAAAAAAGATGGTGCTCTTCTAGCAACTCACAAGAAGAGCTATAAGTGAGAGGAAAAAAGTATCTACAAAGAAAAGAAAAATAAAAAAAATTATAGTATAAGGTAATAAAGTTCATTGTTTCTTTTGCAAGAAGGGACATAAAAAGGGAATGTCAAAAGTATAAAATTTGACTTAAAAAGATTTACATATCTCTTACTAGTACTCTTGGTAATATTTAGTGGATTCATCAATCTATACTATAAAAAATAATACAGAGCTTTCTGGATCCAAGTAAGCTGAATCAAAATGAATAAAACATCTATTTTGGTAATAAGATATGCTCAAAAGTCATAAGAATATTGAGACTCATTTTAAAAATTAAATTTATTTTACATCATAAAGAATACTATTTATATTTCAATATTTATGCAAGTAGGTTTTTCTTTTCATCTTGAGAATTATATGCTTAGTATTTCCCAAAATAAAAGAGTTATTGAAACTAGATTTTTAGTTGTTGGTTTCTTTAAATTTGATTATGATTCAAAATTTGAGCTTAACTAGTTTACTATGTATGATCAAAATACTAGACTTAAACATGGGGTATTATGAATGAGCATTCCTTTATTTTATGATATAGTAGATTATGTCATATCTCTATGAAAATAATAAAGAGATTTGTAAATGATGAAATTCTAGAGAGGAGTGCTAAGATATGTCATATTTCCAATAAGTCTACTAAATATACTAAGAGGAGTTCAAAAACTTCAGAGATTATGCACACTCATATATGTGGATCTTTTACTTGATGCTTTAATGATTAAAGATATTTTATCTTATTTATATATGCTTATATAAGATATATGTATCTCTATCTTTTATTTGAGAAAGCTAAGGTTTTTTATACCTCTAAGGCTTATAAAGCAGAAGTAGAGAAATAAATAGAAAAGAAAATCAAAATTGTAGGATTAGAAAGAGATGAAGAGTATTATAAAAGGTAAAAAAAACAAATGATGAGTCCATTTGCTAAATTATTTAAAAAAGAATGGGCAATATTTAATGTCGCATATCTCGAAAAAAAAAAGGGGTAGCTGAAAAAAAATAAATAACACACTTAAAGATATGATAAAAAGTATAATAAGTTTTTCTAATTTATCCATATCCTTTTGGATATGGATAATTGTTTGTAAGACTCTAAAAATTCTATCTAAAAGATCATTATATATATTTTAAAGATCATTATATATAATTGTTTGGATATGGATAATTGTTTGTAACACTAAAAGATCATTATATATATCTTAAACAAGATTCTATCTAAAATTGTTTATAAGACTCCTTCTTGAAATGATAAAAATCAAAGTCTAAGTCATTTACAATTATGAAATTGTCTTGTTAAATGTTAAAGTGAGGACTTATGATCAACATATAAAGAAACTAGACTCTACAATGGTCAATGATTTTTTTATTAATTATGTTATTAACTCTAAAAGATAAAGATTTTATTATCCCTCTCATATATCTATAATTGATAAGACAAGAAATTTTAAATTTCTTGAAGATATTGAACTCAATGAAAGTATTTTTTCTCAAATACAATTTAAGGAAATAAAGATACAATATAAAGAATCAAATGATAACGTTGGTTTGCTTCCAATTAGCCAATCTCATCACGTTGAGAAACAAATTCATACAAAACAAGTTTATACAAAGCTTAATATTTTTAATTTACAAAATGAAAGGGATATTATGATATTGAGGAGATCTTCAAAGTTAATATTTTCATATGTCCGACTTTAATGTTAAAATTAAGGATGATCTTTGGATGCTTTCATAAGCCATGAGTAAAGATGACTCTAAACTTATGTATGATATCATGAAATAGGAATTAGAGTTTATAATTAGAAATCAAATTTGAGATTTTATCGAATTACCAAAAGGGGCTATACTCATTGGTTGTACATGGGTATATAAGACCAAAAGGAATGCCTTTAGAAATATCGAGAGATAGAAAATTTGACTTGTAGCTAAAGGTGATTATCATGATATATTCTCCCCTATTTCTAAGGACTCATTTAGAATAATCATGACTCTTATAGTTTATCTTAATTTAGAGTTACATCAGATAAATATAAAAATAATATTCTTAAATGAAGATCTTGAGAAAGAAGTATATATGGACTAGCCTAAAGGTTTTTTTAATAAAAATCAATTGATTTGTAAATTAAATAAGTTAATAGGTAGACTAAAATATGCTTTCCAATAATGATTCACTAAATTTCATAATGTTATTGCCTCTTTTCATCTTATTAAAAAGATTATAAATCAATGTGTATGTTAAGGTCATGGGAGCAAAATAATTTTCTTGATCCTATACATTCATAACAATTTATTTGCAAATAATGATTTGGTTATGCTAAATAAAATAAAATATTTACTTTCTCAAAATTTTGAGATAAAAAATTTAGGTGAAAACTCTTATATTATTGACATAGAGATTTATAGAAATAGATCTAAAAGATCACTATCTCAAAAGATTATATTAAAAAGATTTTACAAAGGTTTAGAATATAATAATGTTCTCCTTCAATAGTGCCTATTATGAAAGGAGATAAATTTAATCAAAATAGCATCTACAAAATCATTTAGAAAAGGAGTAAATGAAAAATAACCCATAAGCATCCATTCTTAGAAGTTTAATATATACATAGGTCTTCACATAACCTTATATAGCATTTGTAGTAGGGATGCTTGATAGATATAAAATTAATCTATGAAGTATTTGTAAGGAACTAAGGATTATATGGTTAAACATTTTGATCAGCTTAATATGATCAAATATTCATATTTATATTTTGATGGATCTACAATATATTTTTCTATTAATGCAAGTTTAATTTCCTCGTTGCTATGAAGCTACTACTACACAGACATTGTGATTGTGGAACTTCATCTCGTAATTAAATATTATCGATTTAATTACTCAACCTATAAATATCTATTATGACAACTGTATTCTTTTGTAAGAATAATTAAAGTATAAGTCATAGCAAACACATCAATATGAAGTATCTTGATGTTAGGGATCAACTAATGATACCAAAGGTTTACCGGCAACACAGTATAAATGTCATTGGAGCATATAAGGATTATTACTTCATTTAGCATTTGATGTGATATATTAATTTTAAATTCTTATAAATAAAATATTTTTGTGCACATAATGTATGCATAAATTGACCCAAAGTGTTCATTTATACATTGTAATACATGAAAGGAAATACTCTATAAATTGGATACAACTGTTATAATGTGACTAGAGTTTTTCGGTCAATGTTATTATTCAATCACCATTTTATGTTGTGACATATGGATCAAATGGAAAATTGTTGAAATTTCAAAGGTCATTGGAATCCCTTGATATAGATGGTCCACGTGTCAATTGAGTGATTTCTATTGCATTATTATCACAATAATAGTGATATAAATTACAAAACATTGATGACCATATAAAATAGTTTTATTAGTCAGGAGGTTACCACAAGATGCTTTCAATTGTTTTCATGATTGATGAAAATATTAAGGATAAAATTAAGTACGACACTAAATATTTAAAGAATTGAGATCCCTTGTCTAGCCTATATATATAGGCCTATGGTGATCCATGAAGGTATAGTCATTCTTAAAATTCCACAAAGTATATACAAGAAAACACCAATTGTTCTTGAGTATATCATTTAAGGAGTCTGAGTGTTTATAAAAAAAAACTTATTCTTGGACAACTATGGTTGGAGGCAATTTTATATTTAGCTGCATATTCAATTCATGGATTATTTTGCTAACAAAGCAAACATCACAAAACAATCCTACATTCCAAGATTTTTATTTTCAAAAAATAAGATATATCGGATGAGGTCATGAACTCTTAACCTTTGATAAATAAATCTAGTACATTATATTTTCATTAAATTTAAAATCTTTCTAGGTGTATATATCCCTTGAGTTCCTTTCAAGCCAATTCCTTTCTTTAACAGCTCATGTAACATCATCAGTCATTTAATTATTATGTATTGATTTAGAAGGCTACAATAATAAAGACTGAAGAAGTTTTTAGGTTCCCATTATCATCCTGTATGATGAGAAAAAACAGAGCCTTTCTGTTGTCAATAATGATAAAAGATACATCCAGTTATTTGTATCAAGATAAACGTCGTCACTGATTACTGTGGTCGAGCTCACCACCACAAAATGTGTGTGGGATATATTTCAACTATGACTATACTTGAGCAAGAAAAGGTTTCAGATTTAAACTCATAGGCAACCATTTGTTTCATTCCATAAAGTCAACACCCATCGAAGCTTTGAAATCGAGTCACAAGGTCATCTAAGTGTTAGATTAACAAAATTTTGGTCAGAAAGATGTATACGACAATAAATTGTGATTTGTTAATCATGAGAACATTCAAAATCATGAAGGTATTATATTACAAATCTTAATAGAAAGCCAGCTCACTCCTTTCTCCTTATTTCGGAATTTTAAGACAATATGTGCACCTTAGCAACCTAATAAAGGAGTCCTGACCATTAATCTTCTCCATCTTGATGTCTCACACGGCAGTCCATATTCAATTTTGTTGGAGCTTCAAAGACACAAGTGACCACAGCATAGGGATAAAGGTCTTTGTCCACAGAAATGTTGCAGATGCAAGAGTTCTAAAACAAACAGTCAGCTACAATAGAAGGTATAACATAGTAAGAACTTACAACAATGAAATCCATACCATGTATGCATATCAAGTTGGTCACCGCTAAAGAAGGTTTAACATAACACATTTTTTACAACTAATAACATCACGTAGAAGTTGAGAAAGGACAGGGAACAATTAAACCCAATAAGATTCTGTCTTGACATAAGAGAATCATATGAGCACTATACAAGTTCAAATAACTCGTTGAACAGCAAGAAAACTTCCAAATTAGTTGATCTTGCCCAACAAAGGAGTCTATAAAGCTGTTCGGATGGTTGTATTTATGGACGTGCTGCATTAGCTGATGCCTGGATCTACAACAATAAAAAATAATGGCGGAAAGTAAGAGCCTGTTTTGATCGTTACATTTATGAATTTGCTGAGTTGCTGATGCAAGTCTTTGCAACTGCAGGGTCACTCGTTTGGATCCCTGCATTTTTGCAGTGGCAGGCTGACATCAATTTATGCATAGCGAAATGAAAGGATGTGTGAAGGAGAAAAGTAGATGCTTTCTCATGCAAACATGTGGCTGCATGACAAAAATTTGTGACCCAACTGCATTTTAAGAGGAACGTTCTTCTGGAAAACGCAACCATCCAAGAATTTCCTGCATCCGAAAGTCCTGTACCACTTGATGGAATGCAGGGGAAAGCACTCATCCAAACAGCCTCTATGTAAAACTAACTAAGTTGTCGATATGGCTGGTGGAAAATGGCCTGAGTGGGTGGGGTTTGGTGTCATGATAAGATTGCTCCTCGGTGATCAGCGTGACCTCAAGTCTCCCCAGAACCCTGCGGGAACTTTGTGCCCTATGCTGACCTTGGTATATGAATTTAATCAACGAAAACATTATAGAAAAGGATTAAACTCGATAAAAATATCATTTTTTTCATATATAAAACTGTCATTCATTTCAAATTTGCTAGATCTATGAGTCAATACACACTGACAAAAACATTTGAGCATGCATGGAAGATAACAAGCAAAACTGTGTTCAGTTTAGTAGAGGCAACAACCAATATGTTCGACGAATTGAACAAAGATGCAAATTTGCCAGAAGAACAACTATCCAAAAGTGAAATGTTTCAATACCTCAAAAGACGAGGCCGTCAGATGCAATTGGGCCACCTGTAGCATGAACCAAATCAACAACATCAACTCATTTCACGAGTCATTCAATTCCCAGAAGCACAATGACCGAAAGGGAAAGAAAGATAGGAAGGGGGAGAGGGGACTAGGGTTAACCACGTAGGAGGTGCACCTGGTATTTCCGGTCGAGCGTGAGGGGTCCTGCATTCACCGGTAGGACGTGGGCACGTGGATCTCACGTTCTCCCCCTTCCAAGCTCCTCCCCACCGGCAGCCTTCCTCTCTCCCTTCTCGCTCGCAAGCCTAGACACCCTCCGACCGGCAAATACGCTTTCCGTACAGAAGCCGCATAGTATCGAGATGGGAATGGGATTTGCATAAATGGGCTAATCACACCCAATCGATCGAACCAGATTAGACCGATCCACCACGAACCCGCAGTAAAATTATCGTATGTAATCGATAAATAGCTTTTCTGTAAGAGAACTTAATATTCGGTTCCATTTTATTGGATATATTTTCGTCGACCAGTTTGCTATCAACTATTACGTCTTTATCGACTTCCACAAATAACCATCAGCATCTTTACCCACTTTAAAGTGGAGTTAATCACATACATCTATCGTCATTATCAGCGTCAAAAATCAATCTTTCGCTCGAATAATTTTTTTATAATTAGATAAAGTTTTCATAATTATTAAAATAAATATAAACTTCATATGCCAAAGCAAATGAGTAAGGTAGTAATTACATTCCTTGATTTAGATTAGGTTTCAAGAAATTTTCAGATAATTAATTATATATAGTTTGGAGAATTTCAAAAACCTATCAATCAGATGGGTTAAAATATACATTGAAATTATAAGTTATTATGTACTTATAAATTACACGAAAATTAATATATTATATATTATACTTAGTTATATTTTGTGTTTTCTTTGGGAAGTGGCCCTTCTTTATATTTCTAATAGTGGTTTCATTTTGGTGGATTGATTCATGAAAGAAATCGATCTATTGATTTTGGATCGATCCTTATAGTGAACCGATCTAATTATTAGTTATAGTGTTTTCGAACAGATTTGTTTGTCCTTGTTTATATTTTTTAATTAGGTTTTTGTTCTTTTATTATTATTATTTATTTCTAAACCAATAACAATAATTATTTGAAATCCTACTTTTGTATATAAATTAATTTTAATTGAGTTTCGAGTTAATTTATCTCAACTATAGTGTTTCTAAATAGATGCATAATATTTTGATAGAGATGCCAACAAAATTATAAGTTTGTTAAAAAATGTTGCAGTTGATAGTGTAAGTATTATATATGGGGGATTGGGCTAATTCATAAGGCATTTGGATTAGAACATTATACTGAGTCATATCAAGGGTATTATGAGAATAATGAAAGGATGAAGATCCTTTTGAAAAGCACATTCACTACACATTAGTGTCATGCAACCCACACCTCAACATCACATGACATATCGATATTTTGATGTAATATCATGACACGTCAATGTCACATGATCAATACTTTTATCACATATACCTTCTTCATAATCGATGCTTATCGTAAAGTAATGAGATTAGAAACCTATTATAAAAATCTCTTCAGGTGGATTCTAAAATATATATTTTTTTAATTAATAATGTAATTGAATCATTGGAATCTCTTATTGACTTGAAGGGACCTTATAAGAATATTCTTATGGACCTTATAAGAATATTCTGATGCAAGTTAGAGGTTTTGAAATAATTTGGAGATAAACATAGATGAATCAACCAGCATCATCTTGGGACAAAGGCGGAGAAGAATCAACTCTTAATTCAAACTTAAAAGAATCAAAAATTAATTCAGGATATAGACGAGTGTAAATACTGGGCTTCGCCACAATTACTTTTCTAACATGAATGCGACGTCGCCACCATCATCATGTATGCATGAAAACTACGTCAAAACAGTGGGAGTTCACTTCAAGCTCGGATAACCTGAGCCATCACAGCATGATTCCCCAAGTCAATAATACAGCAAAAAATGGCTCATCAAGAAAGAGTGACTTTGTCAATGTATTAAACCAAAGCCCGAGCTCTACTCCCTGTGTTCCCACAGCTCGATCCCCACACCATTGGCCGATGGCAAGCAGTTCTATTCTTATATATATACTTCCAACCATCATTCTCATCCTTCAACAAATCGGAAAAGATTTAAGATTAGTTCCATGTTGGTAAGTTTTAAAAGATTTTTGAGTCTCAGCCGTAAGAGAATTGAAGAGACATTGAGAATGAATCCATTGGGATTCTTTAATACTTGAGTTCAATGCGAAAGGAGAGTAGTAAATGCAGATGAAATGAGAGTTTTGAGGAGTAAAAACAATTGGAGAGAGAGAGAGAGAGAGAGAAAATGCACTCAAACATATAGTCAACGACAAGTGTTGGGTATAAGAGAGTTGTTTAGGCCGATCCATAGACAATGGCCTACTTATCCACCACAAAGCCTGTTGGTTAATGCACGTGGTTTGCATTCCATTGGCCCCCTCAGATACTTTTTCTTCTTCTTGTTTTTCTTTAGGTAGTATATGCCTCTCCCCACTCGACCGTAGACCATTCGATACCAGAGCTTGACCCGTAGAGAGGCAGATGAAGTGCTACCAAACATTGATTCTGCAAGTCAAATGGATGACAACCCACTATCCATGGCAGCTTTTGCCTCTCCCATGCCTAACTCCCCACAATAAACTAGCCACCATCAGCCTCACTTGTCCTTTCTATTTTGGAAATTTTTTGTTAGATTTGTATTGACAAGAGCCAGCTGCTAATCAATGATGGAGATAGCATACCTGGAGCTTGGACTTTGTAGGAGCCAATGGAACTGTTGCCTATGGAGCCCAGACCCCACCAAGGAAGCACAATCTTGATTCTGGATCATTCCTCTTGAGTAGATCGACTGATTCGCTTGAAGAAAGGACTCACTGTGTTGATGTTTCTATTGAAATTTGCTGACTTTTGGGAGAAAGAGGAAGACCTGGTTCCGCCTTTGAGGTCATCCTTTTGCCCCCTTTGTCCCCTTGGGAGTCCGCCGAGATTTGAGTTCCCCTTGAAGCCTTTCGGTGCGCTTTCGTCCCGTTCCGCCTCGGAATCTGGTGCTGGTGCTCGTTCTCGATTAAACGTGGGGTTTTTGTGTTTGTGCTGTGGTCGCTTTTATTGTTCGTTGTTGATTGGTCCCTCTAGAAACATGCGCTAAGGTTTGCTACTTTTCTCGGGGCTTCTCCGTCCAAAGTTTGGATTTCGGGACTCGATTTCTGTGTGATGTTTGGATTTTTTACGCTCGAAGAGCTCTTCTGAGCTACAGAACAATCTGGTCCCAAGGGCTTGACGATGCTTTGTCATCTGGGTTGGATTTGCTCCGAAGATCTCGGAGTAGATCGCTATTACCACTCCAACTGCCAAGTTCTTATTTTTCCCAGTGTCTTGCAATCCTCAATTCTTATATCAGTTCTCTCACTGCAGTCTTGGTTCTTGTGCTTCAATTTCTTGAGCGAGAAGAGACATTAGCTTCATCCTCAATTTTCTGTACTGTATTTTGCTAGTGTTTCTGTTCCCAAATATTCCAATCTTAGTTCTTGTTCCAGTTCTGATCGAACTTCTTGATCTGACTTCTTCAGCTTAATTCTTCTGGTGTCCTTGCAGGCACTGCGTCAATCGATGGACTCCTACCAACTCTTCTCAGCGACCCCCGACTCCCCCACTGCCGCTGCTGAGCCCGGGAAGTCGAAATCGGTGGCCGTCGTCAAGTACTCCACCACTTTCGACGGCGAATTCGATCCCCAAGTGTTCATTGGGTTTCTCGAGGTCTTCATTTACCAGGCTCGCGACATTCACAACATCTGCATCTACCATAAGCAAGATGTTTATGCCAAGCTGTGTCTCACCAGCGATCCCGACGTCGCTGTCTCCACCGGGATCATCAACGGCGGGGGGCGGAATCCGGTCTTCAACGAGAATCTGCGGCTCAGTGTCCGAACGATCGAGTCATCGCTGAAATGTGAGATATGGATGCTTAGTAGGGTGAAGAACTACCTCGAGGACCAGCTGCTGGGGTTCGCGCTTGTGCCCCTTTCGGATGTCCTCTTAGCTAAAGCCAAGTTGGTGCAGGAGTTCTCCCTCTCATCTACCGATCTCTTCCATTCTCCTGCGGGCTTCGTTCAGTTGTCGCTCTCTTACGTTGGTGCTTCCCCGGATGTTATGGCAATCACGTCAGTGCCAAAAACTGTGATTGCTGAAGCTAATTTGCCGGATGCAGAAACTGACGACTCAATTCCCTGTGAGTATGAGAATATTGAATTCCCCGACCTGAAGGTGGCTAATGAAAATCAACAGATGGTTTCTGAGTACTTCGGGCTACAGAGCACTGATATGGAGACACAAAGTTCAGAGAGCTTGGTAACTTCAGAGAGTGGCAACTGTGTCGACGATGATGCAGGGGTGCGCCTTGTGGAAAGCTTCTCATCCGCCAAGAGACTTGGATCTCTTGATTCTGATAATGCACTGAAAAATGACACTACCATAAGCAGTGTTTCCATGGCTGGATATTCTCCTGTAACACTTCCAGTTGCATCTCAATCCATCTCTGATGTGTTGTCAGTCACAGCATCTCCAAGCAGAAAAGATAAGAGCTCAGAGGTAACAGATGGTGAAGCTGATTCATCTGGGCCATCAAAGGTTGAATTCATGAGACCAATCATCAGCATAAACATTGAGCCAGAGCAGACAGTAGTTCAGCAGGATATTGTTGATATGTACATGAAAAGCATGCAGGAGTTTACAGAGTCATTGGCTAAGATGAAGCTTCCCATGGATATGGAGACCAGCAGCAGCCCGAGTGTGGAGAATGGTAGTCCTGATAGTGAGAGGAAGGTGACCACACCAAAAGGAATTGGATCCAAAGTTTTCTATGGAAGTAGGGCATTCTTCTGAAAGTATTCCTCTCGAGGTATACAAATTCCTCTGCAATTGTCAATTAAATAATCAATTTGCTGTCAGATATGTGCACATTGTCTATGTGGTTTAGTCCTATCAGAAATATTAGATGGCATGGCCATTACAGACTCTGTTTACTATGCTTGTCATACTCTGTTTGGTGGTGTTATGATTAATATATTATTGTTTCTGTTGATCCTTTTGTGGTTGTTTTCTCTTCACCATGCTATTTACTTTGGAAATTGAATGAATATACAGAGATGCTATATTAATTAATGTCTTCTATATGATATCAAAGTAGCAAGGTGCTACTAATTAATTATCCATCATTGATAGATATACTTCTCTATATGCCACTTGTATAGGTCACAGAAAATGCAAGTTATAAATACCATGTCATAAATTTCAGTTCTTGGGACAAAATTGAGATCACTATGATTCTTTGGATGCTTAATTTGCTCTTAACTTGGTTATGGAACCAATTAGGTGGTAATTTTCTCTTAATTTTCCTTGTTTTGCGTATGTTATAATCTGTAGATACATCTCATGTTTAGTATGTGCCATGTTGAGTTCTTCGAGTTAGAGTTGTTTGCATCTGCTCTTTTACTTCTTTAACCTGGACATCCTTTTGTCAGTATCCAATTGTCTGATCACTATCAAACAGTTATGATTCTTGTTAGTCAATTTTGATTTTTTAATGTTCCTCTTAAACCAAGAAAGCTAGGGTAGGTTGACAATGTCATCTTCAGCTTCTTTGTGCTCTGTATTACTATCCTGATATCGTAAAAATCCAAGTCAAAGTTGAGAAGAACAATATGATTTTCTATAACCATCAAGTGCTACTTTATCCAAATTTCTATTTCACTATCTGATCTATATAATAATTTACTAGAACTTTTATTGATCTAAGTGATTTTCCACAAACAAATAACAAGGACTGATCTGAGTAATGGTGCAAATGATTTTGGTTGCTTAAAAGAGTATCAACCAAATAACGTAAAATGACACAGATTCCATCCATCAGGAAAACAATATGTACTCCCTTAAGTCAGTTGATTATGGTAAATATTCTAATTGAGCTCTAATCATGTTGGAAATTTGTCACCAACACATCTCTAATACATCGAGAAAATCAAATTTTAGCTTGTAATATATTTTCTTGAAAGAAAATTTAGGATATATATAATTTTTTGTTTTTCGATGATGGCCCTACTGATTCTTTTCCACAAAAGAAATAACAGGAATATAACATCATTAACAGCAGGTCTTATAGGACCCGTATCTAATGCAAGCCCTGCATGATATCATCTATCCTTGGAAGATCCTCGGATTATTTTTCACAGGTTCTGAGAACACCAAATTAAAAATGTTGTAACTCTCAGGCCCCAACCTATAGTTCCAAATTCTTGTATTGATTGAAGTTCCTTTCTTACTAAATCTGAATATATATGAGAATAACAACATGAATTACTTGGTTTAGATCCTATTATATTTTCTTTCCCATTTATGCAGAATTTCTTTCCCATTTATGCAGACAAACAATACTGTGATTCATGGCTCCATTTTATGCTTATTGTGAATTACTTTGCCATGGTCCCTTATCTTTTCCAAATAGTAAAGAACTTACTGGGATTCAAGTTCCAGGATAGGTTATATCGCTTGTTAGTCATGTACATATCATTGAATTAATTCACAAATGGTTCTGCCATCTTTGCTGTAACCACAAGTTTGAAAGATTGAAGATACATCAAAGCATCATTCTTTTTCTAGAAATCTAGATGACCAGTTGAAAGAATTTTATTCGTTAATTTATGTTAACTTACCTGGTTGCTTTGCAGAAACCGCCGGAGATCTCTTTGGGTGGCACAGTTATTGGATTTGCCTGTGTGTACTGCAGCTGCTGGCAACTGTTCCTCAAATTTCATGTTCTGCTTGATCAAATCAGAAACAGGAGTCTTATTTTTCTTGTTTTTGGGTTGGACCAGTTCTCTTTTTTCCTTGTCAAATATGAGGCTTTGTATCCGCGGTATAATTTTCTAATGCTTGTTTAAGAACTTCTATGCATGAATTATACAACTCTTGTATCTCTTCACTAAGTACTAAGCTCTCAAACATCAGAATCTAATGTGCACTTGTTTCTCGAAATCTAACATGTCATGCAAATGTCGATATGGTTTCCGGAGGAGAAAAGAATTCAAAATTTTTGGATATATATTATATTTGCCATGTGGCAAATTCATGGATTTACATGTGAAATTTTGAAATAAGAAAGAAAATCTTTTATCATTTATTATAAATTGGTAGTTAATATTGAACTTGTTTTCATTTGTCAATTTAATTCCGTGATTTCCCTTCTCCTATCTTCCTGTAAAATAAAAATGCATTATATGAACTTATTTTAATCATGTCTATAAACCCTTGTTTTAAAGGAGACATAAAAACAAGAAATAAAAACAAGTTTCTCTCCTTGCAAACTGTTCATATCATAAAAGTCATTGTTATCCTTAACAAGACACCGAGAAAAATGGTTACATCTCGATCATCTGAAGAAACATGGCAACCATATTTTATCTAAACCTGCATGACAAGTGCATCCTATTGTTATTATCACAGCATACTCAAGCAACATTATGAGTAGCTGCACGCAAAACACTTGTACAAGTGCTCATTATGCTAATTACTCTGGTTGAAAGGCCATGATTTAAGTTTCATAATGAGAATGATGTGAGCCATAAATCCTTTGGTTCGATTTCATAATCGCACGAATTATTCTTGAACGGTTTGATCATCAAGTTTGCAGAATCAATTTCTGAAATGTACAGGCAACAAAATATAGTGACTAAAATTTGCCATGTCCCATACAAGAAACTCAAGACAAGGAGAAAAGCCAAAAAGCCCTAAAAAATATGCACCATGAAATCATTATAATTTGGAGAGATTTCTTAAATAGAAAAGGATCTTTAAAAAATTAAATATTGATTCCCATATAAATACCTTATGTATCACAAAGTTTTGACATAAGAGTGAAAGAAAAATGTTTTAGGTGCTCCTAAATTTTTCTTTAATAGATTTAGAGAGATTTTAAATGAGACATATATATAAGAGACACTATTTTTGATAGAAAATGATGATCATGATAAGATTTACATAAAGAAAATCTCCCCTAATTGACTGATCATAAAAGAGAAAATATCTCCCTCTAAATCTGTATAAATACTATTCACTTTTATGAATTTCAACAATCTTCTTCATTGCATTTAATTTATTAGTTTTGACCTTGAGATAAGTCAAGAGGAATTTCTTATCTTTTATTATTCTCAACAATGATTCTCAAACATGAGAAACTTGAGTTTATCTCCATAATTATATAAACAAAGGGCATGGAATTGTACTCATTATTTCTAAATATTTGTTTTATTTTTTATTCTCTGTACTATTCCTTTGACATCAGTCTATTTTGTCCATACTCATCATGGTGCTGGCACTCTTGGAAGTTTAATACATTTTTCAATGAAATCAAGTTTATTTTTCATTATCCCGTCTTAAAATTAATTTTTATAAAAATAATATATTCTGATCGACCCTCATTTTCTTAAAAATAATATAATCTTCTATCTCTATTATTTCACATTCATCTCTTATTTCTTTACCACTATAGCCACAATGTGAAAAATAAAGATGCTATTGGTGGAATGTCGATATGAAAATTCACAATGTGTCGTTGTAATCCAATCCAATCCAATCCAATCCAATCCAATCCAATCCAATCCAATCCAATCCAATCCAATCCAATCCAATCCAATCCAATCCAATCCAATCCAATCCAATCCAATCCAATCCAATCCAATCCAATCCAATCCAATCCAATCCAATCCAATCCAATCCAATCCAATCCAATCCAATCCAATCCAATCCAATCCAATCCAATCCAATCCAATCCAATCCAATCCAATCCAATCCAATCCAATCCAATCCAATCCAATCCAATCCAATCCAATCCAATCCAATCCAATCCAATCCAATCCAATCCAATCCAATCCAATCCAATCCAATCCAATCCAATCCAATCCAATCCAATCCAATCCAATCCAATCCAATCCAATCCAATCCAATCCAATCCAATCCAATCCAATCCAATCCAATCCAATCCAATCCAATCCAATCCAATCCAATCCAATCCAATCCAATCCAATCCAATCCAATCCAATCCAATCCAATCCAATCCAATCCAATCCAATCCAATCCAATCCAATCCAATCCAATCCAATCCAATCCAATCCAATCCAATCCAATCCAATCCAATCCAATCCAATCCAATCCAATCCAATCCAATCCAATCCAATCCAATCCAATCCAATCCAATCCAATCCAATCCAATCCAATCCAATCCAATCCAATCCAATCCAATCCAATCCAATCCAATCCAATCCAATCCAATCCAATCCAATCCAATCCAATCCAATCCAATCCAATCCAATCCAATCCAATCCAATCCAATCCAATCCAATCCAATCCAATCCAATCCAATCCAATCCAATCCAATCCAATCCAATCCAATCCAATCCAATCCAATCCAATCCAATCCAATCCAATCCAATCCAATCCAATCCAATCCAATCCAATCCAATCCAATCCAATCCAATCCAATCCAATCCAATCCAATCCAATCCAATCCAATCCAATCCAATCCAATCCAATCCAATCCAATCCAATCCAATCCAATCCAAAATTTGCCATTGTCCCATACAAGAAACTCAAGACAAGGAGGAAAAGCCAACAAAGCCCTAAAAAATATGCACCATGAACATCAGACATTATAATTGGAGAGATTTCTTAAATAGAAAAGGATCTTTAAAATTAAATATTGTTCCCATATAAATACCTTATGTATCACAAGTTTGACATAAGAGTGAAAGAAAATGTTTTTAGGTGCTCCTAAATTTTTTCTTTAATAGATTTAGCGAGATTTTAAATGAGACATATATATAAGAGACACTATTTTTGATAGAAAATGATGATCATGATAAGATTTAAATTACAATAAAGCAAATCTCCCCTAATGACTGATCATAAAGAGAAAATATCTCCCTCTAAATCTGTATAAATACTATTCACTTTTATGAATTTTCAACAATCTTCTTCATTGCATTTTAATTTATTAGTTTTGACCTTGAGATAAGTCAAGAGGAATTTCTTATCTTTTATTATTCTCAAACAATGAGAAACTTGAGTTTATCTCCATAATTATATAAACAAAGGGCATGGAATTGTACTCATTATTTCTAAATATTTGTTTATTTTTTTATTCTCTGTACTATTCCTTTGACATCAGTCTATTTTGTCCATACTCATCATGGTGCTGGCACTCTTGGAAGTTTAATACATTTTTCAATGAAATCAAGTTTATTTTTCATTATCCCGTCTTAAAATTAATTTTTATAAATAATAATCCAATCCAATCCAATGGAGATGTTTGGTGAGAGGCCATCAATATGATAATGATATGTCATTCATCCTTTTTTGTTTCCCCATACAGGTATTGTCATTTATCCAATGATATGTGGTGCAACTTGATGGACATGCAGTTGTCTCAAATGTCAATCGAGGGATGACATGGTTGCCTCCCTTTCTACAACTTATAGCTTGCTTAACTACATGTTTGGCCTATGCAATGGAGAAACAAAATACATATAGGTTATATAGAAGGCGGGAATAAGTGAATGGGTCTCAAGAATTAAAATTTGTGATATGAAAAAGAAAAAAATTGAAGAGAAGAAGAATTAAAAGATAGAAATAAGTTTGTTGGAGAATTTGTATATATTATATAAATTTAACATTATCTTTTAATAAAAACTCGAAATTTTTGTTATACTATTATTTCCGTACTATTAAGTACAAGGAATTGTTTCTTTTTCCTCTTATTTAAGGTTCTAAAAGTTTATTGTTGTAGTCTTCTTATACCTTGTTTATCTTAATTGTACTTCCTAAGATTCAACCGAAATTATGTAATGGGGACTCTGAAGTATGCCATAAACATCCTTGTTTAGAACATTATTATGTTCATGCACATTATTCATAAAATGTGCAAAGCATCCTTGTTTACTCTCAAGAAGGCAAGCCAAACGATCATTAGTTCTAAACATGTCTACTTTGTTGGGTTGACAGCCCATGGAGGGCTTTATCAGCCCACACCCCTTTGACGTAACCCTAGATCAATATAAGGGGGTGTGGGGGTTGTGTTTTAGAAGAAGAAAATAGGCAACATGGGAGAAGGCTACAGCCACGGGATTCCAAAGAAAAGGAGGAGAACAAGGTAAAAAAAATAAGAAAAAGAAAGGGAAGAAGACAAGGACAATGCAGAGTGACTGTTCTCAATCATCTAGTAGTGTTCTCATCTCAGGTTAGATCAAATCTACAGTAGACTCTTGCTGTGATTACTTAGGGAGATTTCAAATATTGTGGGCATTGACGTGATCCTTGTATCCCAGTTATTCTCTTATGATTATTGCTAGGGTTTAAGGCAAGATATTGAAATTTGTATATTCATTATTCTCATAGTGGATTATCTCTAGTTTGCCCCATGATTTTTACTCTCACATTGGAGGGATTTTCCACGTATATCTTGGTGTTCCATTTGATTGTGCTTCCATTTAACTCCGCTGCGTATTATGGTCTTCTAGCACTTATTCATATATAAAGGTTATTCCACTTTATATCCCACCAACTAGTATCAGAGCAGGGTTGTAGTTGTTTAATTTTGTATTTGAACATGGAGGCCAATAATGTTTCTCGCATGATTAGTTTAAATGGAAATAATTGGATGATATGGAAACCAAGAATAGAAGATCTCTTGTATTGTAAAGATTTGTATGGACCTTTGCAGGGGAATAGTACAAAACCCACAACTAGGACAGATGATGAGTGGAAGAGGTTAGATCGAAAAACAGTTAGATTTATTCGATAGTGGCTTGATGATAGTGTCTTTCACCATGTTTCTATTGAAATTTCTGCATATTCTCTTTTGAAAAAGTTGAAAAGTCTGTACAAAAGAAAAACAACTGGCAACAAAGCTTTTTTAATCAGGAAACTTGTGAACCTAAAATATAGAGAGGGTGCTTCTATTGTTGAGCATTTAAATGAAATGCAGAGTATTACTAACCAGTTATCCTCTATGAAAATGTCTCTTAATGATGAGTTGCAGGTATTATCACTTCTCAGTTCATTACCAGAAAGTTGGGAGACACTAGTGGTTTCCCTTAGTAATTCTGCGCCAGATGGTGTTGTCGACATGAGTCAAGTAACAAGCAGTTTGTTGAATGAGGAGTTCACGCAACATCTCAGAATGATTCACAGGCACTTATCTTAGTGAACAGAGGAAGGTCAAAGCTTAGAAGCAGTTCACGCATGGGTAGGAGCAAGTCAAGATCAAGAAAAAATATTGTTTGCTATAACTATGGTGAGAAAGGACATTACAAGAACCAATATAAGCAACCTAAAAAGAGCAAGAAAAAGGGAAAATAAGTAAAGTCTACAAAGTCAAAGGATTATACTACAACTATAGTGCAGGGTGATGATTATTTGATTTTGTCTCCTTTTAATAATATTTTTTCTTGTGTGTGTCAGGATCTTGAGTGGGTGATTGACACAGGTGTTTCTTATCATGCTACACCACGAAGGGAGTTTTTTGCTATATATAGGTCTGAAAATTTTGGTATTGTCAAGATAGGCAATGGCACGGTAGACATCATTGGCATGGGTGATATCAATTTAAAGACCAATCTTGGCTGTAAGTTAGTGCTTAAGGATGTGAGGCATGTGGTTGACTTGAGAATGAATTTAATTTCAGTTGGAAGGCTAGATGATGAAGACTATGATAGCAGATTTCACAGAGTGCAATGGAAGCTCAGTAAGGGTTCTCTTATTGTGGCTAGTAGAAAGAAATGTCATACCTTATACAGGTTGCAGGCTAGAGCTTATGGTGAGCAGTTAAATGCTACAAAGAAAGACTTCAACATGGAGTTGTCTTGGTGTTCCATTTGATTGTGCTTCCATTTAACTCCGCTGCGTATTATGGTCTTCTAGCACTTATTCATATATAAAGGTTATTCCACTTTATATCCCACCAACTAGTATCAGAGCAGGGTTGTAGTTGTTTAATTTTGTATTTGAACATGGAGGCCAATAATGTTTCTCGCATGATTAGTTTAAATGGAAATAATTGGATGATATGGAAACCAAGAATAGAAGATCTCTTGTATTGTAAAGATTTGTATGGACCTTTGCAGGGGAATAGTACAAAACCCACAACTAGGACAGATGATGAGTGGAAGAGGTTAGATCGAAAAACAGTTAGATTTATTCGATAGTGGCTTGATGATAGTGTCTTTCACCATGTTTCTATTGAAATTTCTGCATATTCTCTTTTGAAAAAGTTGAAAAGTCTGTACAAAAGAAAAACAACTGGCAACAAAGCTTTTTTAATCAGGAAACTTGTGAACCTAAAATATAGAGAGGGTGCTTCTATCAATTTAAAGGACCATCTGGCTGTAAGTTAGTGCTTAAGGATGTGAGGCATGTGGTTGACTTGAGAATGAATTAATTTTCAGTTGGAAGGCTAGATGATGAAGACTATGATAGCAGATTTCACAGAGTGCAAATGGAAGCTCAGTAAGGGTTCTCTTATTGTGGTAGTAGAAAGAAATGTCATACCTATACAGGTTGCAGGCTAGAGCTATTGGTGAGCAGTTAAATGCTACAAAGAAAGACTTCAACATGGGTGTGGCATAGGAGACTAGGCAACATGAGCGAGAAAGGGTTGCAAGCTCTTTCCAAAAGAGAGGTATTACCAGATCTCAAAGGTATACATTTGAACCCTTGTATTGATTATTTGATTGGTAAACAACACAGGGTTTCATTTGCTAGTCCTGCTTTGTCTAGAAAAATGCATACCTTAGACCGTGTTTATACAGATGTATATGGTCCTTTGAGGACAAAAACTCCTGGTGAATCTGTTGACGTTCTTGGTATAAGTGGGGCACTTTATTTTGTTATTTTTATAGATGATTTTTCCATGAAAGTTTGGGCCTATGCTTTGAAGACCAAAGATCAGGTGATTAATGTCTTCAAAGAGTTTCATGCCAGGGTTGAAAGGGAGAGAGAAAGGCAATTGAAATGCATAAGATCAGATAATAGTTATGAGTACATAGGATTATTTAATGATTATTGTATGTCACATGAGATCCAACATGAGATGACAATTCCTAGTACACCTCAGCATAATGCTATTGCAGAGAGGATGAACCGCACCATCATGGAAAAAATCAAATGTATGCTTTTACAGGCCAAGCTACCTAAAAGGTTTTGGGATGAGGCTTTGAGGACTGCAGTTGATGTAATCAACTTGTCACCATGTACAACCCTAGATGGTGTTGTTGTAGAGCATATATGGTCAAGGAAAGATGTTTCCTACAAGCATTTGAGAGTGTTTGGTTATCGTACATTTGCACATATTCCAGACAATGAGAGATCCAAGCTAGATGGTAAGACTAAAGAATGTATTTTTCTTGGTTACTCACATGATTAGTTTGGTTATAGGCTTTGGGATCCAGAAAAGCAGAAGGTGTTTAGAAGCAGAGATGTAGTCTTCTTTGAAGATCAAACTTTTCAAGATTTGAAGAAGGCACCAACCAAGACTTCTATAGAAAGATTAACATATTGTGACCCAGTTACTCCTCCAGTATATCATGGTGATGGGGGAGATGTGCAGGAAGATGGTGTAGAGCCTGATGTTGATCTACCTATAGGACATGTTGAGCAAGAAGAAGTTGGAGAGTAAGTTCCAACAGAACCTCAGTTGAGAAGATCTTCTAGACAACATCAACCTTCCAGAAGATACTCTATAGATGAGTATGTGATGCTTACTGATGTAGGTGAACCAGAGAGTTACTAGGAAGCAATTGAAGGTGAGCAGAAAGAGAAGTGGTTAGTTGCTATGCAGGAAGAGATAAATGCTCTTCAGAAGAACCACACTTATGATTTGGTGCTACTACCAAATGGAATGAATGCCTTGAAGAACAAGTGGGTTTTTAGGTTGAAGACTCGAGAATATTGTTCTCAAACAAAGTACGAAGCTAGATTGGTTGTGAAAGGCTTTGGTCAAAGGAAAGGTATTGACTTTGAAGAGATTTTTTCTCCTGTTGTTAAAATGTCTTCTATTCGTGTTGCTCTTGGTATTGCTACTAGCTAGGACTTGGAGGTTGAGTAATTAGATGTGAAGACAACTTTCCTTCATGGGGATTTGGAGGAGAAAATTTATATGGAGCAACCAAAAGTCTTCAAAGTTAAAGGTAAAAAGAACTTTGTCTGCAAGTTGAAGAAGAGCTTGTATGGGCTGAAGCAAGCTCCAAGACAATGGTATAGAAATTTTGATTCATTTATGACAGAAAATGGATACAAAAGAACGGCTTCAGATCATTGTGTGTACATCAAATGGTTTGGTGAGAATTTTATTATTCTCTTACTTTATCTTGATGACATGCTTATTATTGGGAAAGATATGTCTAAAATTGACAGATTGAAGAAGGAATCGAGTGAGTCTTTTGCAATGAAGGACATGGGGCCAACAAAGCAAATACTGGGTATGCAGATTTCTCGTGACAGGAAAAATAAGAAGATTTGGTTGTCACAGGAGAAGTACATCGAAAAGGTATTGGAAAGATTCAGTATAAGCAATGCAAAACCATTTGGTTCTCCCCTTGTAGGTCACTTCAAGTTGTGCTCAGAACAGAGTCCATCAAGTGATAAGGAGAAGGAGAAAATACAAAAGATTCCTTATGCTTCAGCAGTTAGAAGTTTAATGTACGCGATAATATGTACGAGACCGGACATCGCATATGCAATTGGTGTTACTAGCAGATTTCTTGCAAATCCAGGTAAAGAGCACTAGGCAGTAGTGAAGTCGATTTTTAGATATCTCAGATGGAGCTCTAAGGTTTGTTTAAGCTTTGGAGGTGGACCACCTATGTTGACAGGTTACACAGATGCAGATATGACAAGAGATATAGATACGAGGAAGTCTACTTCAGGTTATATACTTACTTTTGCAAGGGGAGTTGTGTCATGGCAATCCAGGTTGCAAAGGTGTATTGCTCTCTCCACCACAGAAGCAGAATATATTACTGCTACAGAGGTATGCAAAGAAATGTTATGGATGAAAGAATTCTTACAAGAATTGGGGCTGAAATAGAAAAATTATGTGGTGCATTGTGACAGCCAAAGTATCATCCATTTGTGTAAGAACTCAATGTTTCATTCCAAGTTAAAGCATATAGATCTCATATACCACTGGATTCGAAATGTATTTGAAGAGAAGCAGTTGCAGCTTCAGAAAATTCACACATATGACAACGGAACAGACATGTTGACAAAGACTTTACCAAAAGAAAGACAGAAGAAATGCCGACAGCTGGTCGGCATGGCTTCATATTGAGGAGTTATAGGACAACCTCCCTTATGGGCTGAAGGGGCAGGTTGTTGGGCTGACAGCCCATGTGCAGCCCATGGTGGGCTTTATCAGCCCACAGCCCACACCCCTTTGACCTAACCCTAGATCAATATAAGAGGGTGTGGGGGCTACTGTTTTAGAAGCAGAAAATAGGCAACATGGGAGAAGGCTGCAACCACAGGGATTGTAAAGAAAAGGAGGAGAACAAGGCAGAAAAATAAGAGAAAGAAAGGGAAGAAAACAGGGACAACGCAAAGAGACTATTCTCAATCATCTAGTAGTGTTCTAATCATAGGTTAGATCAAATCTACAGTAGACTCTTGTTGTGATTACTTGGGGATGTTTTAGATATTGTGGGCAATGATGTGATCCTTGTATCCCTAGTTACTCTATTATGATTGTTACTAAGGTTTAGGGCAAGAGATTGATATTTATATATTCATTATTCTCATAGTGGATTATCTCTAGTTTGTCGTGTGGTTTTTACCCTTCACATTGGAGGGGTTTTCCACGTATATCTTGATGTTTCATTTAATTCCATTGCGTATTATGGTCTTCTAATACTTGTTCATATATACAGATTATTCCACTTTATATCCCATCATACTTATCCAAGCTTAACAAGAAATAATAAAACTAAAAGCCTCTCCATGCGAATTATTCATGAAAGGTGAAAAGTACCCTTGTTTATTCTCAAGGAATGCATCGAGGGGTATTATCCGAGAAATGTTTGATCTTCCTATAGCGAAATGGAATAGTCACCTTATTTGTGATCCACCTGCATTACAATTTAATAATATTAATTGTCATAATCTCCATAGCATACTCGAGCCACATTGTAAGAAACTTCAATAAAAAACAGTGACTTTGATTTTGGTATATCACCTTATGTGACCTAAGAATCCTTCGGCTTGATTTCATACTTGCAAATGTTGTGCTTGATACATTTGATCATCATATTGGCAGAATCAATCCCTGAGCAATTGTTCAATCATCAAACTGTTGATGTTGGAATCTACGATATGTATAAGATGAAAGAACCAAAACAAACCTGCAAGATATGCACCATGGACGTAACCATTGTAGTGCTCGCTTGTGTGTTCACCGGTGAAATAAACCTTTCCAATTGGTGCCTTCACAACATATTTTTTCGCATTACTCATTATAATCACTGATATCTACTTAGGAGAATGATATGTGACATGTAAA
>CM017193.1:31612645-31627645 GCA_004837865.1 Musa balbisiana | reverse complement strand
ATGAGCAAAGAGCGGACGAATACTAATAACTAGCTCGATGCATAGAGTACAACTCTCAAGGACGCAAGTGAAATTGAGTAACTTTTGCTTTCTCAACTCTTAAGAGAATGAGCGAAATCGAGTATCTCAATTCTATTATATATATCTAGCACAGGAGTCTGCATAAGTTCAAAGACCCTTCAAAGAAATCGAATAAAAGATAATAGTTGTCAAATCCTTACCAATGGTGATCAATGTTATTGAGAGTAGATTATTCGCTTCATTTCTCAACAGAATACCAATCGAAAGCGAAAGTGATGTGAACTTACTTGGAAGTAACAATTAAGTGAAAGGAAAAAATCGATGGATAAATTTTATAGAGGAAGGACCTAAAAACTTTAAAAGTTTGCAAGGTGATGCCTGTTAAAGCTCCAACAGACATCCACCCAGTTCAGACATCATGAGGCATTTGAGAGACTAGCGCATACCAATGATGGTTTTTTCATTCATCTGAAGGATCCGTAGGAATCAACAAGAATCAACACAATACAACCAATCCCACACTAGAGTCAGAGTCAATTGGCAAGTTGAAACAACATGACAGATCAAAAGTTCGATTACTCAACAACAGCAATGGATAGCAACTGGGAGCCAAGAGGCGCATTGCAGTTGGAGTAGTATATTGAAGACTCAACAAAGGCGAGGAGTTCTAGTGTCAGCAAAGGCTTCGACGAGGACGTCGAAAGAATAAGTGGAGGAGAATGTGACGGACAAAACTGTAAACATGGTATTTAATGTAATGCTCATGTATGTCCATGTCTTTTAATTTATTCATGCTTTGTACAGCATATAGAGGGACGGTCGAAGGCTTAACAACCCTAATTTAATTGAGTTTGATAGTTATTTTAGGCTTGTAAATAAATGTTATATCATGTGGATACTTGTGAGAGATTTCGGTTGTAGTGGACCATTTGGACCCTTTGTTGTACAACCGTTAAGAGCTTATAAATTCTGTTTGTAATTTTCATTGACTATAAAGTGTTTACTAAAATAATTGCTTATGGATCCTGAGTGAGGTGTTTTCTCTAACCTATTTTTTCTTTTGTAAGTCCTAAGAGACCAAAGAGGTTTCGGGGAGGTTGACCTTGTAGCAAATTCACATATTTACATATGAAAGATTGAAATAAGAAAGGAAATCTTTTATCATTTATTATAAATTGGTAGTTAATATTATGAACTTGTTTTCATTTGTCAATTTAATTCCGTGATCTCCCTTCTCCTACCCTCCCGTAAAATAAAAATGATTATATGAACTTATTTTAATCATGTCTATAAACCCTTGTTTTAAAGGAGACATAAAAAAAAAAAGAAGGAAGTTTCTCTCCTTGCAAACTGTTCATGTAATAAAAGCCATTGTTATCCTTAGCAAGACACTGAGAAATATGGTTACATCTCGATCATCTGAAGAAACATGGCAACCATATTTGATCTAAACCTGCATGACAAGTGCATCCTATTGTTATTATCACAGCATACTCAAGCAACATTATGAGTAGCTGCACGCAAAACACTTGTACAAGTGCTCATTATGCTAATTACTCTGGTTGAAAGGCCATGATTTAAGTTTCATAATGAGAATGATGTGAGCCATAAATCCTTTGGTTCGATTTCATAATCGCATGAATTATTCTTGAACGGTTTGATCATCAAGTTTGCAGAATCAATTTCTGAAATGTACAGGCAACAAAATATAGTGACTAAAATTTGCCATGTCCCATACAAGAAACTCAAGACAAGGAGAAAAGCCAAAAAGCCCTAAAAAATATGCACCATGAACATCAGACATTATAATTTGGAGAGATTTCTTAAATAGAAAAGGATCTTTAAAAATTAAATATTGATTCCCATATAAATACCTTATGTATCACAAAGTTTTGACATAAGAGTGAAAGAAAAATATTTTTAGGTGCTCCTAAATTTTTTCTTTAACAGATTTAGAGAGATTTTAAATGAGACATATATATAAGAGACACTAATTTTGATAGAAAATGATGATCATGATAAGATTTACATAAAGAAAATCTCCCCTAATTGACTGATCATAAAAGAGAAAATATCTCCCTCTAAATCTGTATAAATACTATTCACTTTTATGAATTTTCAACAATCTTCTTCATCGCATTTTAATTTATCAGTTTTGACCATGAGATAAGTCAAGAGGAATTTCTTATCTTTTAGTATTCTCAAACAATGAGAAACTTGAGTTTATCTCCATAATTATATAAACAAAGGGCATGGAATTGTACTCATTATTTCTAAATATTTGTTTTATTTTTTATTCTCTGTACTATTCCTTTGACATCAGTCTATTTTGTCCATACTCATCATGGTGCTGGCACTCTTGGAAGTTTAATACATTTTTCAATGAAATCAAGTTTATTTTTCATTATCCCTTCTTAAAATTAATTTTTATAAAAATAATATATTCTGATCGACCCTCATTTTCTTTAAAAATAATATAATCTTCTATCTCTATTATTTCACATTCATCTCTTATTTCTTTACCACTATAGCCACAATGTGAAAAATAAAGATGCTATTGGTGGAATGTCGATATGAAAATTCACAATGTGTCGTTGTAAACATCCTTATACAATATCAGAAGAAATCCAATCCAATCCAATCCAATGGAGATGTTTGGTGAGAGGCCATCAATATGATAATGATATGTCATTCATCCTTTTTTTGTTTCCCCATACAGGTATTGTCATTTATCCAATGATATGTGGTGCAACTTGATGGACATGCAGTTGTCTCAAATGTCAATCGAGGGATGACATGGTTGCCTCCCTTTCTACAACTTATAGCGTGCTTAACTACATGTTTGGCCTATGCAATGGAGAAACAAAATACATATAGGTTATATAGAAGGGAGGAATAAGTGAATGGGTCTCAAGAATTAAAATTTGTGATATGAAAAAGAAAAAATATTGAAGAGAAGAAGAATTAAAAGATAGAAATAAGTTTGTTGGAGAATTTGTATATATTATATACATTTAACATTATCTTTTAATAAAAACTCGAAATTTTTGTTATACTATTATTTCCGTACTCTTAAGTACAAGGAATTGTTTCTTTTTCCTCTTATTTAAGGTTCTAAAAGGTTATTGTTGCAAAGTCTTCTTATACCTTGTTTATCTTAATTGTACTTCTTGAGATTCAACACTAGCTTCGCTAGATATTGCTTCTCGAATTTCTGCTGCATGCAAACATGATTCATGCATGGTGAGGCTAATATATATCTACACTAGCTTCGCTAGATATTGCTTCTCGAATTTCTGCTGCATGCAAACATGATTCATGCATGGTGAGGCTAATATATATCTACACTAGCTTCGCTAGATATTGCTTCTCGAATTTCTGCTGCATGCAAACATGATTCATGCATGGTGAGGCTAATATATATCTACACTAGCTTCGCTAGATATTGCTTCTCGAATTTCTGCTGCATGCAAACATGATTCATGCATGGTGAGGCTAATATATATCTACACTAGCTTCGCTAGATATTGCTTCTCGAATTTCTGCTGCATGCAAACATGATTCATGCATGGTGAGGCTAATATATATCTACACTAGCTTCGCTAGATATTGCTTCTCGAATTTCTGCTGCATGCAAACATGATTCATGCATGGTGAGGCTAATATATATCTACACTAGCTTCGCTAGATATTGCTTCTCGAATTTCTGCTGCATGCAAACATGATTCATGCATGGTGAGGCTAATATATATCTACACTAGCTTCGCTAGATATTGCTTCTCGAATTTCTGCTGCATGCAAACATGATTCATGCATGGTGAGGCTAATATATATCTACACTAGCTTCGCTAGATATTGCTTCTCGAATTTCTGCTGCATGCAAACATGATTCATGCATGGTGAGGCTAATATATATCTACACTAGCTTCGCTAGATATTGCTTCTCGAATTTCTGCTGCATGCAAACATGATTCATGCATGGTGAGGCTAATATATATCTACACTAGCTTCGCTAGATATTGCTTCTCGAATTTCTGCTGCATGCAAACATGATTCATGCATGGTGAGGCTAATATATATCTACACTAGCTTCGCTAGATATTGCTTCTCGAATTTCTGCTGCATGCAAACATGATTCATGCATGGTGAGGCTAATATATATCTACACTAGCTTCGCTAGATATTGCTTCTCGAATTTCTGCTGCATGCAAACATGATTCATGCATGGTGAGGCTAATATATATCTACACTAGCTTCGCTAGATATTGCTTCTCGAATTTCTGCTGCATGCAAACATGATTCATGCATGGTGAGGCTAATATATATCTACACTAGCTTCGCTAGATATTGCTTCTCGAATTTCTGCTGCATGCAAACATGATTCATGCATGGTGAGGCTAATATATATCTACACTAGCTTCGCTAGATATTGCTTCTCGAATTTCTGCTGCATGCAAACATGATTCATGCATGGTGAGGCTAATATATATCTACACTAGCTTCGCTAGATATTGCTTCTCGAATTTCTGCTGCATGCAAACATGATTCATGCATGGTGAGGCTAATATATATCTACACTAGCTTCGCTAGATATTGCTTCTCGAATTTCTGCTGCATGCAAACATGATTCATGCATGGTGAGGCTAATATATATCTACACTAGCTTCGCTAGATATTGCTTCTCGAATTTCTGCTGCATGCAAACATGATTCATGCATGGTGAGGCTAATATATATCTACACTAGCTTCGCTAGATATTGCTTCTCGAATTTCTGCTGCATGCAAACATGATTCATGCATGGTGAGGCTAATATATATCTACACTAGCTTCGCTAGATATTGCTTCTCGAATTTCTGCTGCATGCAAACATGATTCATGCATGGTGAGGCTAATATATATCTACACTAGCTTCGCTAGATATTGCTTCTCGAATTTCTGCTGCATGCAAACATGATTCATGCATGGTGAGGCTAATATATATCTACACTAGCTTCGCTAGATATTGCTTCTCGAATTTCTGCTGCATGCAAACATGATTCATGCATGGTGAGGCTAATATATATCTACACTAGCTTCGCTAGATATTGCTTCTCGAATTTCTGCTGCATGCAAACATGATTCATGCATGGTGAGGCTAATATATATCTACACTAGCTTCGCTAGATATTGCTTCTCGAATTTCTGCTGCATGCAAACATGATTCATGCATGGTGAGGCTAATATATATCTACACTAGCTTCGCTAGATATTGCTTCTCGAATTTCTGCTGCATGCAAACATGATTCATGCATGGTGAGGCTAATATATATCTACACTAGCTTCGCTAGATATTGCTTCTCGAATTTCTGCTGCATGCAAACATGATTCATGCATGGTGAGGCTAATATATATCTACACTAGCTTCGCTAGATATTGCTTCTCGAATTTCTGCTGCATGCAAACATGATTCATGCATGGTGAGGCTAATATATATCTACACTAGCTTCGCTAGATATTGCTTCTCGAATTTCTGCTGCATGCAAACATGATTCATGCATGGTGAGGCTAATATATATCTACACTAGCTTCGCTAGATATTGCTTCTCGAATTTCTGCTGCATGCAAACATGATTCATGCATGGTGAGGCTAATATATATCTACACTAGCTTCACTAGATATTGCTTCTCGAATTTCTGCTGCATGCAAACATGATTCATGCATGGTGAGGCTAATATATATCTACACTAGCTTCGCTAGATATTGCTTCTCGAATTTCTGCTGCATGCAAACATGATTCATGCATGGTGAGGCTAATATATATCTACACTAGCTTCGCTAGATATTGCTTCTCGAATTTCTGCTGCATGCAAACATGATTCATGCATGGTGAGGCTAATATATATCTACACTAGCTTCGCTAGATATTGCTTCTCGAATTTCTGCTGCATGCAAACATGATTCATGCATGGTGAGGCTAATATATATCTACACTAGCTTCACTAGATATTGCTTCTCGAATTTCTGCTGCATGCAAACATGATTCATGCATGGTGAGGCTAATATATATCTACACTAGCTTCGCTAGATATTGCTTCTCGAATTTCTGCTGCATGCAAACATGATTCATGCATGGTGAGGCTAATATATATCTACACTAGCTTCGCTAGATATTGCTTCTCGAATTTCTGCTGCATGCAAACATGATTCATGCATGGTGAGGCTAATATATATCTACACTAGCTTCGCTAGATATTGCTTCTCGAATTTCTGCTGCATGCAAACATGATTCATGCATGGTGAGGCTAATATATATCTACACTAGCTTCGCTAGATATTGCTTCTCGAATTTCTGCTGCATGCAAACATGATTCATGCATGGTGAGGCTAATATATATCTACACTAGCTTCGCTAGATATTGCTTCTCGAATTTCTGCTGCATGCAAACATGATTCATGCATGGTGAGGCTAATATATATCTACACTAGCTTCGCTAGATATTGCTTCTCGAATTTCTGCTGCATGCAAACATGATTCATGCATGGTGAGGCTAATATATATCTACACTAGCTTCGCTAGATATTGCTTCTCGAATTTCTGCTGCATGCAAACATGATTCATGCATGGTGAGGCTAATATATATCTACACTAGCTTCACTAGATATTGCTTCTCGAATTTCTGCTGCATGCAAACATGATTCATGCATGGTGAGGCTAATATATATCTACACTAGCTTCACTAGATATTGCTTCTCGAATTGCTGCAACATGATTCAAGCATGGTGAGGCCAATATATATCTACACTAGCTTCGCTAGATATTGCTTCTCGAATTTCTGCTGCATGCAAACATGATTCATGCATGGTGAGGCTAATATATATCTACACTAGCTTCGCTAGATATTGCTGCTCGAATTGCTGCTGCATGCAAACCTGATTCATGCATGGTGAGGCTAATATATATCTACACTAGCTTCACTAGATATTGCTTCTCGAATTGCTGCAGCATGCAAACATGATTCATGCATGGTGAGGCTAATATATATCTTCACTAGCTTCACTAGATTGTGCTCATTATTCTCTTATCTATGTAGCTTACCCTTTGTTCTTATCTATGTTTCTAAACGTAAAGGAAGTATAAGATCATTAGTACCTGCCACACTGGATAATATCCTCTTCTTTCATTAGCATACAGAAAGAATTCTGTCCCATTTCCCTCAGGCCAAAACTTGTAAGGAAATTTGAGAAAGATCTTGGTGTATACCGCCATATCGAACTGGTATATTGCAAGGATCTTCCATTGCTATATTTCAGAAGATGATGTTGAAGGTCATATTATCCCAAACCAAACAATGATAACTAAAACATTTAGCTTCTATAAACTACGAGAAAGGAAAAATTACAAACATATTATTATGCACAGTAGCAAAAAAAAAAAAAAGAAACTTACAGGCAAGTCTGGCTCAAACTTGATGAGTTTGGTTTGAAGAACACCAATGCTAACTGAAACAATTACATAATCTGCTTTGTAAACTGATCCATCCTCTGTGACAACAACTACACCACTTTGAAAGTGTCGTATACGTCTCACTACCTGTAATTGTTAAGCAAGTAGAATTTTGTAAGACGTAAATATTTTATAATAATAAAATCTAACTTCTATTGTGAAAATTTTGAAAAAGAAATCCTAATTTACTTTTTTTTTTTTTTTGCCAAGTGTCTCTCTTGTTTCTTACTTTCCGAGGAGCTTTTTTACCATATATAACAAAATACTTTTTTAGTTATCTCTTCCTTCCAATAGAATTGCTTGAAGTCGTGATTCAAGACGAGTTCAAATAATACTATACCTTATAATTTAATAAAAATATATTACAAAATTGATTGTTTTATTAAAATTTAAATAATTATATAAAATAATTTAAGAATACATATGAAAAAATGATAAATGCATATAGTTGATAAAATAAATGAGGAACCATATGAGTGACTACAATAAAAAAATAATACTAACTGTATATTTAAAACACTTTTAATCAATATTCTAAATGATAACAAATATATAAAATTGTAATATTATCTAATTATCATATACACCATAATAAAGATTTGCATCTTATAATATCAATTTAATTTCTAGTTAGGCTTTCACTGTATCTAAATTATGTAACCTAAGAAATATTATAAACAGCTAAAGTTATGTTGTGTCTTAACATCAGGTTATGCTATTTTGTCATAATTTTTTTAAAAAATACAACTCTATTTTAAAATATATAGTGTAGCGAGTATTCTTAAACTCCAAATATCAACCACTCTTATATATAACTTTTCTAAATGTCCTGCAGGCTACTTCTTTGTCAGCTTATTCTCCTAGTTTCCTGCTACTCTCTTACGGCATATTCTCTTGATTTTATGATATCAATGGTTAATATATGACTAGATAGGTAAATAAATGATATATATATATATATATATATATATATGTGTGTGTGTGTGTGTGTGTGTGTGGTGTGTGTGTGTGTGTGTATATATATATATATATATATATATATATATATATATAGGTGTGTGTGTGTGTGGTGTGTGTGTGTGTGTGTGTGTGTGTGTGTGTGTGTGTGTGTGTGTGTGTGTATATATACACTGAACAAAAAAGATAGTAGCATATTATAAACAATTTGAAATAGGAGAAGCCGTTGATGCCCGTTGACTTATATCGATGATTCATACGGTGATTGATTCGTAAACTGTAGATGGGAACATCGTCATGCTTCAACCTAATCATAGTGCATTAGCGTGACGGCCAAGAGAGAGGTCAAACAATACATATAAAACACTTGTGATAAGATAAGAAAAGACTGGTTCTATGGAAGTACGCACTCTCCATAAAAGAATGTAGAGATAATAGATTTGATCTGAAAGGTCGACAATGGTCAGGGAAACCTTTATTTATGGGACCGGAATTTTATGAGTTCACCGCAGGATTCTAGTCTTGGTAGCCATGACAAAAAAATAAGTACAAGATAAGTCCATGACAGTGGAAGAGTGAAGGCTCTTCCAAGATGTTCCAACAAGATAAAGTATAAGATAAAGTACAAGTGAATCGTAGCAAGGATGTTCCAACAACAGGTGCATTTAAATACGGAAGTAGAAGAAGTGAAGGCTCAAACGGAACCTAAAACCTGTAGCCGAGGTGTTAATATACCATTAAGTTGCAGCTCGCAATGCTATTTGACAATAAGATAATAATGAATAAAAAATATGACATCTATGTTGGTAGAAAGATAAGTCTAAGAAACATGGAATAGTCATCACATTCTAAAAACTGATGCATTAAATGAGAGTTCCCTTAAAAAAATTTAGTTCACTAGTAATGTTTAATACAGTGATAGATTATTTTCCTAATCCTTCAATAAAAAAAATGCCACACCTGCAGAGAGGCACTAATGGGTATTGATAGCATTACATTACTTTTATATACTATTACAGTCTTATTTTCCCCACTCTTACACAATTAATTTTCCTCCTCTACATTTTAAATGTTATTTCCACAATGATTTGCAACATAAACATATCTAATTTGAGATTATATAGATCAATATATACTATAAAAATAATATAATCTAGTTTATTTATGATCTAGAATGATCTTCTAATGTCATATATATATTCCTTATTAAAAAGATTCATATCACTAGTGAAAGTGTGTGATAATAGATCTGTCAAGAAACGAGTACTGTGGAGTATTTACCTTTCCAAGGAGGAGACGAGGATCTACAATGGTGCCGTTCTTGGCCGTCCTTAGGAACTGGCCGGCCAAGTCGTACACCAGACTCTCGTAGCCTCGTTGGTCCGCCACAAAGTAGACGTCCTCCCCAAAGTTGGCGAAGGTGGGCAAGGGAACAGTATTCTGGAGACTCGTCACCCTCGGTGGCTCCGCGAACTCGTAGTCGTAGGTGTAGTAGTCCACCACCATTTCCAACGCGGTGGAAGGAACACTGCACGCATGCAAAACCACAGAGTCATGCGCGCAGTTTAAACGACAGAGAAGCATGCATGTGTTGGCAGAGCGATAGATTTACTGGTTCTTCAGGCGTTGAGACGTCAAAATGGAGACGTCCTCGCGGCCGCTGGGGGGTAAGGATGCGGAGAGCTTCTCTCCAAAGCTATTGACCTTGTCTGCCTCCTCGATGACCTCGTCAACTTCGGAGCTCTGGTAAAGCCCACCACTGAGTACATAGAAATTAAGCAGATGGCACGATGTTAGGGAAATGATGAACAGAAGAATTAAGAGCATGAAATATATGGCTAGCTTTGGTTACTTCTCATTGTAGGTGTTGGAGGAAAGGTTGCTGTAGTCTGAGAAGAAGTTCCTCAGGTGAAGCTTATTGGCCATCTTCCAAATGGGGTTCATCTCAGGGCCGTTCACTCCTTCCACCCAGTTGGCTCCCATCTCCACGTTCATCCCTGCGAAGTTAACTTTGCGCATGCGGCCACCGATGCGGTCCGTGGCCTCCAGGATCAGTATGTCCTTTATGCCGGCGTCCGACAGCGTCTTCGCTGCAGAGATCCCTGCGTAAACCGGCATCAAGTTCATTAGAGGCTTGAAGTACATGCATCAACTGCACCAAATGCTATGATGCGAACGCTGATTCAGATTTTACCAGACATGCCGGCTCCGACGACGACGACTTTTGGGCCGGCCGCCGCGACAGCTCCGGCGAATACATTGGAAACGAGCAACAGAGCCACGATAGCATCAAGGGCTCCCATCTCTCTCGCTCTCTGTGCGACCTCTCCCTTGCTTTAGCTGTAGAAGAGAAGGATGCCCATTATGCCGCAGGTAATTGGACTTATATGGAGGGAGATGCTCATCATGTGACAGCTCAGGGTACGTGTTCTTTACTGTGACATGGTGCCTTCCATAATTGGATCAGGAGATGTTGCTGCTACCAGCTTAAAGACACTCCCACTCCATTCATTCGAAGTCAAATCTCGATGTCTGCAGCACTTGTTTTCACCTTTCATTTTTCCCTTTTCCCAAGTGAAAAACTTGTATTCCTTCAAAGTGCATGCGAATACAAAGTTGTCATCCATGTCACGAATTGGAGGATAATTTCATATTTTCCTTCCTAAGGCATCTC
Organism: Musa balbisiana; assembly: GCA_004837865.1. NCBI lineage: Eukaryota > Viridiplantae > Streptophyta > Magnoliopsida > Zingiberales > Musaceae > Musa > Musa balbisiana. The sequence goes on along the minus strand of CM017193.1, from coordinate 31,616,508 downwards.
ATAAGAACTCTATTTAACTAAGAACAACATGGTCATCATCCCCCATTTATTACTACTGTATTGCAACCTTTCCTTGGTTTTAGCTGAATCAGAATCTAGGGAAGATGTTCATACTGTGAGATGAGGAGGTCAAGCTACATTTTTTTTTCTTTAATATATTTAATAAACGTGCACATCACATGGTTTGTTTATACATTAATCTTTATTCAATATATTTAAAGTACGTGCTTATCACATGGTTAGTTTATAGGTTACGTTATAAGAGACTTAAGGATACTTCCAAGCCAAATACATTTCATATCATATACAATATTGCATCCATCCTTTATTTATCTAAACGACCTCGAAGTTATTTAGATGTCTATCATATTCTAATAAAGATAATTAATTAATCAAGCACATTTTACCATATTTATTTTTTTACCTTGGGCGTATTTTTCGCTTAGATGAAAGCACACTTAGACTTTTACTTAAATGACTTTTGGAATTACTCAGAATACATGAATAGATTGTTTTAAGATAAATCGGTTCGATCTAATTTAATAAAATCTTATTTAATCAAGTCACTCATGAAATTAAACTAAGTTACACTAATCATCGAACCTATTGAAAATAACTTCAATTTTGATAATTAACTATCATAAAATTATCAAAAAAATGTACTAAATATATCTTTGAATATGTCGTAGTAATTCTTTGGAAGTTTGGATTGATTTATTAGAAGTTGACTAAGTTACACTCGAAATTAAATTAAGTTACACTCAATTATGATTTAAAAAATCTCATATTTTAATAATTAATTATCATAAAATTCTTAAAATCATAAACACAATCATAAAACCTATTAAAAAAATCATCAATTTTTGGTGAATTTATTATTATAAAATCTTATAAAAAATAGAAAAGTGATACTAATTACCTTAGAATCATGGCTAAATTGTTTAGTAGAAGTTTAATTTAGTTTAGTGAAAATCGATCAAGTTACATTTGATATTGAACTAAGTTACAATCACAGAACCTATTAAAAAAATCTTTAGTTCAAGTAAAGAAGAGAATACTATCTCCTTACATTTCCTTACATTTAGAAACATATCATAAGATGATGCTATAACGATGCTATAATGTGACACATCTCCTTACATTTAGAAACATAGACTAACAAAGGGTTAGCTCTATTTTTGTTGTGTAACATCCCACTCCTAATTCTATACATACCTTACATAGGATGCTATATTTTAGTTTAACTATTACTATCAATAGAATGCAATAAAAAATATCTACAAGTCATCGTCCCTATCTATGCTAGCATGAGTTCGTATATGCTTACTTTCCTATCTAATTACTAGGATGATACTAATATCCTTGTAAAATAGATTCGATAGTAAGTAATCACTAAGGATGCTATCAACACATCTCCTTACATTTAGAAACATAGACTAACAAAGGGTTAGCTCTACTTTTGTTGTGTAACATCCCACTCCTAATTCTATACATACCTTACATAGGATGCTATATTTTAGTTTAACTATTACTATCAATAGAATGCAATAAAAAAGTATGTAATCTTAAAAGTAAAACATGATAATTTACTAAATAAATTGATATGATTTTCTTTGTACATAGTGATTTTGACACCTATGCATAATTATGATATCCAGCCAAAAGAAAAGCGTACACACATAATATGTCCAAAATTTATTCACATAAAAATATCTACAAGTCATCGTCCCTATCTATGCTAGCATGAGTTCGTATATGCTTACTTTCCTATCTAATTACTAGGATGATACTAATATCCTTGTAAAATAGATTCGATAGTAAGTAATCACTAAGGATGCTATCAACACATCTCCTTACATTTAGAAACATAGACTAACAAAGGGTTAGCTCTACTTTTGTTGTGTAACATCCCACTCCTAATTCTATACATACCTTACATAGGATGCTATATTTTAGTTTAACTATTACTATCAATAGAATGCAATAAAAAAGTATGTAATCTTAAAAGTAAAACATGATAATTTACTAAATAAATTGATAGGATTTTCTTTGTACATAGTGATTTTGACACCTATGCATAATTATGATATCCAGCCAAAAGAAAAGCGTACACATATAATATGTCCAAAATTTATTCACATAAAAATATCTACAAGTCATCGTCCCTATCTATGCTAGCATGAGTTCGTATATGCTTACTTTCCTATCTAATCACTAGGATGATACTAATATCCTTGTAAAATAGATTCAATAGTAAGTAATCACTAAGGATGCTATCAACACATCTCCTTACATTTAGAAACATAGACTAACAAAGGGTTAGCTCTACTTTTGTTGTGTAACATCCCACTCCTAATTCTATACATACCTTACATTGGATGCTATATTTTAGTTTAACTATTACTATCAATAGGATGCAATGAAAAAGTATGTAATCTTAAAAGTAAAACATGATAATTTACTAAATAAATTGATAGGATTTTCTTTGTACATAGTGATTTTGACACCTATGCATAATTATGATATTCAGTCAAAAGAAAAACATACACACATAACATGTCTAAAATTTATTCACATAAAAATATTTACAAGTCATCATCCCTATCTATGCTAGCATGAGTTCGTATATGCTTACTTTCCTATCTAATCACTAGGATGATACTAATATCTTTATAAAATAGATTCGATAGTAAGTAATCATTAAGTATAAGAATTTACAATTCTATTTAAGTGAGTGTGTGTCATATCATATATATATATATATATATATATATATATATCTATATATATATATATATCTATATATATATATATCTATATATATATATCTATATATATATATATATATAGATATATATATATAATATATATATATAGATATATATATATAGATATATATATATATCTATATATATATATATATCTATATATATATATAATATATATATATATCTATATATATATATCTATATATATATATATAGATATATATATATATATATCTATATATATATATAGATATATATATATATCTATATATATATATATAGATATATATATATATAATATATATATATATCTATATATATATATAGATATATATATATATAGATATATATATATATATATATATCTATATATATATATATCTATATATATATATTATATATATATATCTATATATATATATCTATATATATATATATATCTATATATATATATCTATATATATATATAGATATATATATATATTATATATATATATATCTATATATATATATAATATTATATATATATATATATATATATATATATCTATATATATATATTATATATATATATATATCTATATATAGATCTATATTAAAATCATATGCATAGACATTATGATAAACACCAATCTTATGACTTTTTTTTTAGTAACCATAACTTATCACATAATATATATACATAAAAGAAAAAATTCTATGTTGAATAACTCAAAATACTTGTATACCCATGTTGGAATCATAGTACATTCATAAACTTCTACACCTTATATGATAACATATACGTACACTTCAATATTATATGTCATCGTAATATATACGTGCATTCGCACATCACACACCGCAATATCATATTATATAATTACACTCCTACACTATATGGCATAGCATATATATGTATTCTCATACCGTATGTCATAATATAAATATGCACTTCACATTTAATATATCTATACACTCCCAAACTGTACATCATAGAAATACATGTACTCTTATATCATATGTTATTATTATTATTATTATTATTATTATTATTATTATTATTATATATATATATATATATATGCACACAATATATTTTCATTATAATTCATA